>DWON01001235.1:0-25527 GCA_018251015.1 Phocides pigmalion okeechobee
CGATGTTGCATCCAAGATACTTAACTAGCGGCTGCCAAGCTATTTCCGTGTCACGGAACCTCAGCAGCGGCGGCATGTTACGCTTGCGACCGAAAAGTATTGCGACCGTTTTACCGACATTAACGGCCATGCGCCACTTGTTCAGCCACACAGGTAGGAGATCGAGCAGACGCTGCATCCTAGACGCAGCAAGCTCGGCTCGACGGGACGACGCAAAGTACGCGTTGTCATCCGCGAACAATGCGAGCATAACGTCGCGTTCCCACTCTTGCAGGTGACCCTGTAAACTGGGTGCGTCGTTGGCGTAGAGGGCGTAGAGCGCCGGTGATAGACAGCTGCCCTGCTCTCGGCGGGTTGCGCCCCATCGCTCTGCATTCGCTTATTGGACGACCGCAATAGTCCGCCAGGTTTTAATAGTTTTAATAGGGTGGTTAAGTATTTTAAAATTTTCTAATTTTCCGCGCAATTTCTTTATTTTTTTTATTTCATAACCTTCCGACAATAACAAATAAATCAAAAAAGAATTAGCGAAAACGGTTTAGCCGTTCGCGCGCGATGCCGTGACCAAGGAAAATAATTATATAATAATAAGGATTATATAATAATAAGGATTCTAAGCACTTAAAAATAAATTTCAAATTAGCAGAACAAACTTTATTATTTATTGTTGACAGACTACCTTAAAATGTAGTCAAGATAAACATTTATGAAGTTTCTGACATTTTTTCGTATTCCAGTCTGTCGATAGATAAATCCGTCATTATTCTTGAAGGCATAGTATTGGAAATCTCATCATTTACTAAAGAAAACTCCTCGCTAACCTTGGTACTCATTGAATTCGAATGTTCTCTCTTTTTAAATATCAGCTGTAACAATAAAGTACAGTATAATAAAATTCTTACAAACTCGTTTATTACTTAGGTTACAGTTATAATTTAATTTAAAGAAAGTAACAAGCTTGGTTGGCTATTTATGCGCACCATTATAATTTTCTTATATTTATTTATATCTGATTGTATACTTGATTATTATCTAATTATTCTTCAGTACATACATCTTTTCAAAGAAGTGCTTTTACCATAATATTTTAGTTCATTAAGTAAATAAAATTTCTTTTTTGTTCTATTAATCTCAATATATAAAAATGAGTGTTTGTCTGTATGTACTTTATAGAATCGTAAACTATCTTGTGATGATCTCGTGATGATCTTTAGCAAAGTGTTGGATATGAATTGAGCCCACGAAGGTTTCTGAGTTGGTTCAACCAATTTATGACAGATGGCGTCACTGTCATTCTAATAAATTTCATAAATAGCCGTGACAGTTTATGCTGAAATGAAAACAGTAAACAAATGATCACGTTTCGAGTTAAAATAAACGTGGACAAAGTCGCGGGCACAGCTAGTCTAATATATTATTTGAACAATAATTTCGTTTTGTCCTAACAGCAAACTTAATTATAATTTTCACAGTCAAGTTCAATCTTAGTTACATAATTTGGGTGGCGCCATTTCAGAGTGGGGTGCATTCAAGAATTCCTGTGGCCCACCAACCATCCCTTCTGGCACATTTTATAAACAGCTAATTGCGATTATATTTATAGGTGTCTTACAGTAATATAGGTAATCAACGATGATGCAATAAATCGTTGAATCTTTCGTAGTATTAGTAATCATATGAAATAGTTCATGTCAATTAACAAAACAATTTAGTGACACATGTCGCACTTTTAGATATAAAGACTAACGTATAGTATATAATTAAATTATGTGCAGTATTACATCTAATAATGTGTAAATGCGTCTGAAAAAACGTTAAAATTGTATATAAACGAGAAGACCTTTACAAATTTTACCAAAAAATCTATGTTATTATGAAGGTGCGATATATAAAATACAGGTCCAAGACGATAATATAATATAGGTGTTTGGTGACGGAGATATTGTATCGATCAATGAAATAGCGTTTTAAGACGTTGCTTAGTTCCATTTTCTTTTATATCAAGTGAATTTTTTCATGAGCATTAGTACATTTGTTTATTCGAACAATTGCTTACCTTATAAAATAAAGGTTTTTCGTAAAGCCACACGCATAAAACAGACGCAACAACTATAGTTACAGAAAATATTAAGAAATTTGTAGAATATGTAAATGCGTGTAAAAATATACCCCAATCACAATTAACATTTAAATTCTGCATTATTAAATTTAAGAAACACAGTAATTCATGTAATTTTTAATATAATTTGCGTAGAGGTAACAATTTTTGAATTTATATCCTTATTATCTAAATCAAAAAAAGGCAATAATACAGTTTACAGTAGTTATTTAATTTACTATACAGATATAATAATATGTAATGTTGTTTGACGTACGAGTGTCAGACAATCTGAGATGATAAGGAAATTGACATTTCATTTCTGTGTTACCTGTTTCTGATCACTCTACGAATTTATTCTATATAAAATGACGGCTTTTGGCACAACACAATATCTAAAAAAAAATCCGTATGCAAAAAAAAAAACGGCATGTTAATAAAAATAAGGGCGAAAAATGGCTTTCAGTACAGCCGCAAAAAGTATATTCAATTAGTGTCAATCCATAGTGTGTCGGCAAACGCGAGACACTTGTAAGAAATCTAGGGCCGTTGTCATACTAGTTTAATATGAGTTCCTGCTAATTTCGAAAATCATTTTTTTAAATTTAATATGCATTATAGATGGGTAGTTACGTTAAAATAAACAATACATCTTTATTTGCTCACACTCACATTCATAAAACTAAAACGACAACATGAAGGTCGCACGAAGTAGAAATTACCGAGATAGAATAGACAGATGAATATGAGTTTGCATTTTCTATCTGTAATTAACCTTAAAAAAAAATCAATAGCACCTGTTGAAAGTTCACGATACTATTGGCAATGCTTATCAAGAATCGCGAACAATACTATTGATGGAGACCAATATTATCGATATTATTTTGTTTTGACCATATCGAGAGCATCAGCTAAATACCACCTGCCACCAGCGTTGACAATACTATCGATAGTATTATTCAATCGATAGTTAACCAGAAAATAATATTTCGGCTTAATTTTCGTAACACTAAAACGACAAAGCTGTTTGCAGGTTATATAGAAATATAAATAGACCTGTGACGCACCACTGTCGTTTTCAAAATCTTTCCTGGTCCTCAAGAGTAGTAACGTATCCATGTTTAACGTACGTCTAGACCTGTTTGAGGTTGTATGTAGATGTCCATAGGATGCTGCATCAGTTGGCCACATATAAAAAATATGTCGTAAAGTAATATTTGAGCAAAATAACATATCTTTACATAGTATATAACAGTCGATTTCCATTGTCTGTACGCTTAAAACTTTCAGACTATGTAACATTTTAATGCAGTTTTCACCAAGGGGCGGAGTAATTCAAGGTTTACGTTATGTGTATAATTCATTCAGGTTTTGTGAGATTGGTTAAATTGTGACGATAATTCTGGAATGACAGAAAAAATCGGCGCTCATATCAGGGGTTAGTTTTGCGGGAGGCGACTAAACTGGAGCTTATTTAACTAGACTGAAGATACGCCTACAATTTACTGAAACATTGTACTTTTTAGCATCTGTGTATCATCTACGAATACGGAGCCGTAATGTCCGCCCCCACTTTTGAAGCGTCAACGTAAACACAGAAATCCATACTGATTTGTCCGTACAACACAGGTGTGTACGAGCTACAAGCGCGTTGCGTCACGCATTACACAGCAGTGTTGTAGCTGCAGGGAAAGTGTTAAGTAACAAAAAATGAATGGTGGAGTTCTTCTATTATAGATCTATAGGAAAGTCCGCGATGGCATATGTTTATCTTTTAATACTGGCTGCGGAGCTCATATAATCGATCGAGTCAGTGTTGCGGTTGGTAGCACTAAACTGGACCTTATTTCTCTAGACTGAAGATGCACTGACAATTTACTGAAATATTGTATTTATAATATAATGACCGCTCCCAGGCTTGTAACGCCGACGTACACACTTTTCTTCGCTCGTGATCCATACAGCTTTGAATGTACAACAAGTATACAAGCCGCAAGTGCGTTGCAACGCGTAATACTGCAGTGTGGTACGCCGCAGGGAAAATGTTAAGAATAGCTTGCCTATGCCTATTCTAATGTTTGAAAAATTGGTCAAATATAATGTGGTAGTTCGAAAGCTATCTAGAGTGATACAATATTGATTCTTATTAAATGAAATATGTTAGTTAGCTTAATCATTTCATGTAAATAATAATTTCCTTCACACCATATAATTTAAATGATTAATCTTAAAAATTATCGCTAAATAAAAACTATGTGCGACAAAATAATTCAAGCGATTTCAAACCTAACATGGCATGTTGCTACTTTTGTAAATAAATAATATAAACCAACAAGTTTTAATAGATAGACAGTACACAAATACAAAATGTACTATAAAAGTAATGATGTCAGAACACCTATATTAATTGCATCAAAATCGTAACAAATAAATGCATACAGAGGTGGTTGTGAAACGCTAGAAGTATGTAGTGTTGAGATATTTTAACATCATTATTAAATTTGTAATGTACTTACTGGCCTTGATGATTAGGTTGATAGACTTTCGATCTTTCAAGTTTTTATATTTTTTTACAAACTTTGTTTAACAACTTTAAAGGGTTTGTTGAAATACAATATCTTTCGTCTTTACTATAAGTAAAATAAATTATGTAGCTATAGTGTGGCACTTGAACATATAACATATTAAAATTTGTGAAATTTTGTAAATGCTTGTCTCCTATTTCATGGTATGCAATAAATTATATTTTATTCTATTCTAAAAGCTAATCTCATAATAATATAAATTTATGCTATAAAACAGTGAAAGTGTAAATATACAATAATTTATATAAAAATATACCAGCTATTTTTATAATTGAAATACATTGATTTTTTTTTATTTTTTATTCTGAATTAGTTAATTTTTGACAATTTCTCTAACAATATGAAGAGATATAGTTATTAAAAAATATTCTCTTATTAAAAATTTAATAATGCCCTAGCAATTACTTTACATTTTGTTAAGGTTTGTTGATGAAATATAAAACTTTATAAATCATGCCAATAATAGGTATAATCTGAATCAATTATTTATACAACACAAATCCATATAAGCTTAGTTCTTGCCTTATTATATGTACATCATTTCAGCCATAGATGACATTTTTTTTGGTATGTGAACTAAAGTCTCAAAGTAGCTGGCTAATTCATCAATTGTGACATCACAAGGAGGATTTAGTGCTTGTTGTGAGCAAGAACTAGACTGGCCCTTTTCTGAATAAAAATCCTTGCTCTGTTTATTATGCAAGACATGGTTCCTCCACCATTCTTTGTTTTCATTTGACTTAATCAATGTATTTCTTCTACTATTCCCATCAGTTGATATGCTTAACTGGTTGCAGTTGTCAACAAGGGTGAGTAAGCTTAATGATTCCGGCTTTAAATCCTCACTTAAGATATGTGGAATAAGTTCCTTGCTGCTGAACTGGTAGTCATTTTTGCTGTAACACTGTGGAAGTTTAAGTTTAGGGTCCCTGAGTATTCTGTGTTTTTTTTTACAAATAGACATATTTTTGTTCTTTTTTTGGGATGCACATGCACATTTATAATTTTGGAGGTTCTTTGTAGCATTAATTTTTTTCTGTTGGGGTAAATTATTGAACTTGATATTTTTGTTCACTTTACTGGGTTCTATCTCCAACTTTCCCATTTCCACCCCTAATAATATATCTTCTTTTGCCATTCTTGAACTGAAAAGAAAGTGATATCATTAATTTATTCAATTACAATTATCTTAAATATTGATTTCATTGAGACAAATAAGAAAAGACGGATTCTTCTTGCTAAGATTAATTTAACATGCTGATTTATTAAAGTCTAGGGCTTAACATGGCTAAATTGTTTTATATAATACAAATACAAATTGATTTAAAGATTTTTGATAAATTTCTAAAGCAAAAATTTTTTTCACACATTTCATAGACATAAACCATGTTATGATACATACAGAAAAATGATGTAAAAAAATATAAATTATATGTCTATGGGGTTTAAAAATAAGACTTCACAAAGTATCTCCCATAATAATGCTTTAAAATTAATGACAGAATTAAGAAGTCTTGTCCTACATATCAATATAACCATACTATAAAATATGACAATGATTTAATCTTTTTATAGATCAATTTATTGTGTTGTAATTTATGATGTAATTTTAGATCACATAATTTATGTATTGACTTGACTACTATAAAAAATACGATTAAAATAACTATGTCCATTTGTTGTTGTACCACTTAAAATCAACATTGTTACCATATATAAAGGTTAAATATACATTTTTGTCCACTGGACAAGGATCTTCCTCGAAAGACTATTATACAATACGTTGTTTTATCGTAGTGACTAAGCTACGATTTGCGTATGGAACGCAGAAGAAGAATAAATTCACATTAAAACGTAACTGATCACATATTTTAAATTCTACATTCGTATCCTATTATACAAATTTCGTAATGTTATAAAGAAACAAATTACAATTATATACAGATGTTCAATTAAATAAGACCGTAATAACATGCAGGGGAATCTCTAGTTCGGGGCAAAACAAAACAAAAGAATGACAGACAAGTTTTTATCAGTTTACTTTACAATGAGTTAGCAGTATGAAGGATTCTGAATACTAAAAAAATAAAGGTTCACATTTGTCTGGTCTGTCACAACAAACACACAGAACTACTTGTTTACGTACCTTTATCATTAATCACGTTTATTTTTGTTATTAAATTGTATGTAAGCAAGCAAACACAACAAGTTTAGTTTATATAAAAACTATATGCACGCACTTTAATCTAGAATACTTGGAATAGGTAGAATTCAACATTGCCATACCAATTTTTCAAACTCCCTATAAATCAAAACAAACTCCGCATATTTGTAGTTTGTTGCAAATGTTTCGATTCCTTACATATTATTTATATACGCATACATTTGATTCAACATTATATATGTGTGTGTGTGTGAATATTTATTATTTTCATGCTTAATTATTACTGAGACTATAGTGTCTGTTTGATATTATTGTAAGGTATTTCTATTACTTATTAAGTATAGAGTTATATTTTTGATACTTTTTTTTTAATAAAAATCTTTATGAAAGTTCCATAAGGAAGCCAGGTACTAAACTATTACCATTCGTTTGCTAGTATAATTTTGAACATAAATTACCTATTACAATACAGTCGTTACATATTTTTGTAATATGTATTGTATGGACAAGCATACAATTAAAATTACCGCACTCACCCTGCATTATTTTTTATTATTAGATGATATGATGGAATTTCCCTTATTATGGGATATTTCTCATAAATTGGTATTACCTGTGTTGTTTTATACATCATCAAAATGCAGATAAAAAATCGTATAAATTAATACAGATATAAAAACACAGAATAATGAGAATAATTAACGGATACACTTCATCGTAATAAATTATCCTTTTCCTTCACATATATCAAAATGTAGGTCCGAATGTTTTTCTATATGTTTAAATTTACAAATTCTGTGATATAAGCTATTGATAAATCTATTCTTTTTTTGCATGCGTGTCAAGCGTTACCACCTCCTCATTTATTCTATGCAGTATCAATAATTGCCTAGCAAAGTGCCTGTAACATACGTAGAGTCGCATTTGACAGAGTTATTATTTTTGTATTTTTATATCAGTGATTTTATTTTCGAAGTAGTAGAATGTGGTAAATGAAAACAGAAAATATAGAAGCTCGCCATATTAAAAAAAACGTATAAGGCAACCCTCAAATTGTAGCTTCAACCAGTTTTGATACTTGAATGAATAAATTACAAAATGAAAACAGAGCTTTTATTAGCTTTTCAAAGAAACAAATTAAAAACTTATAGATATATGAAAATAATAAAAGCTTCTTACTTCTTTTACTGTAAAAAGTAAAAGTAAGTTTTAAAGTAAGTAAATGTTTTTATATTTACGTTTTATTACGTATATTATTATTTTAGTTATCTTTTATACTTTGTTTTTTTTAGTATTTATGATGTTATCATAGGGTTTACTATCAAAATTATAAATCGCTATTTTTAATTAGTAGGTAATCACTAAATACTCTTTAAACAATTTAATGATAGAATAATTTATAAAGTAAAGGTCATCAAAATATAGCTACTAATGAAGTTATAAATTAAAAGTATTGGTTATGTGATTTTATCAATCTAATATCTACCAGATTTCATAATTCTTTGCTTTTATTTTGTAAGTATAAGTTATGTTTCCAACATAGAATACCTCTGAGCTTATCAACGGAAAATACATAAAAATTTTCATTTAAATCAGAATATTTCACATGTTGCTATATAAATGTATGCTATATGGTATGTATATATAATAAAAATCAGTAATAAAAACAAAAGTATCTAACACATCAAATCCAATTCATATAGAAATGTAATTATGACATTTGCACTTCCATGTTTGCTTATTATTTATTGTTGTTGCTCTTAAAAATTAGGAATTCTTTAATATCACATTCGACTCACTGTTTATCGTCTTATTCGTTATAAAAGGGTGATTTCTGTATGAAATTCTTTAATACGATTTTCTACTTTCATTTCCTAGTTTTTACTAACCAAGACAAGAACAACGATAAGATCAAGTATGAATTTCCTCTATTCCATAGACCATCAGATTATCTATGCTCGTGCTTATATTATCTATAGCTATTGAGACAGGTACTAAGTATATATATATTTTGCAGTCGCAGTTTGGAGATTGTATTGATTTTCACGTAATCTGATAATGGAACCGAATCCTGTAATGATTGCTGCTACAGCAAAACAAACTGCATCTGTAAGTACATTGAGCGGAATGCGGGATATTTGTTATATATAAATGTAGAGTATAAATTATTAAGTATTAATTTGTTTCAGCTTATATTTTTACATGGTCTCGGTGACACTGGGTTAGTATGTTTTCTGTTAAAGAACGCGAGAAGTAGCCTTTTTATGAGTCTTTAATGATTTGAAGAAAAGTGTTAAATTTTTGTTTTCGATTTAGGCATGGCTGGGCGAGTACAATCGCCGCAATCCGTGGTCCTCATGTAAAAGTAATATGTCCTACGGCTTCCACTATGCCGGTTACTCTCAATGCGGGTTTCCGTATGCCCTCTTGGTTTGACCTACGGACGCTAGATGCCACAGCTCCCGAAGATGAAGAGGGCATAATGAGGGCAACTAGCCTTGTCCATGGAATGATTGCAGACGAAGTCAAAGTACGTACCTATATATTTTATCAATTGTAATCACTTAACATTAATCACATGCATGTTGAATCATGCAATTTAATTGATATTAATTGTATATATATACTCAAATTATTGTGACAAGTCTTTGGGAGATGAGATTTTAAAACATGATCTAAATTGTTTTTAGATTTTGATGAAAATACTGAAAATGGTCAATTTTTGGAATATAATATAATATAAGAGCAAACTCAACAAGTCCATTTTATTTGTTATCTTAATAGCTATTGTGCCATTGATTGAAAGGTTGACACTGCCCGTAATATTATACTGAAATATTTGTTCTTTTATACAACTATATTATGATTTTATTAATCACACATGCATTTTTTGTTATTATAATTAAATGTTTCATTTTGGTATGAATCATATTTTTACCACTACTCATATAGGTAATTGTATCATTTCAGGTGTTTGCTAACCAGTATAAAGAGACATTTTTAGATACAGCTCTACAATGATGTATGATAAATTTAAAATTTATTTTATTATAATTGTAGATATTTTAATTACAGGCGGGTATCCCAGCCAATCGTGTATTGCTGGGTGGGTTCTCCCAGGGAGGAGCACTTGCACTCCATGCTGCTCTGACATATCCAGAACCATTGGCAGGAGTCATGTCTCTTTCATGTTGGCTTCCAAGACATGCTCATTTTCCAGAAGCTGTAAAGTGTCCAACAGACTTACCGGTATGTAAATTGACACATTTTGTAGATCCCAAGCATAAATTATTATTTTATATAATTCTATTACTAAAAATGAATCCATGTCTGCTATGTTACAAAACACAATTATCTATTACACAGGATTCTGGGTTCAATAGGCATAACTAGGTAGACAAATGATAAATTTTAATGACTTTTCTAGCTCTCGGTATTTGTATGTCTTTGTTGTGTGCTCGTGGCACCCACAACATATTATATCTTAAGCCTATTCACACAGCCATGTTCTACTAGAAATGGTTTCCATGAGTTAATTCAACTTAGTTCTTTCTTATCCAGTACTGATATTCCATAAGTCTGGGTCTGGAACGTTGGCTAAGCATCTTGTGGATTTTAAAGCCCTTAGTAAATGTTTGTCCTACAACATTACCGTGCCAGTAGACTTGAACTTATGAAGTGCCAGATGATTTAGAGGACATCATAGTAATTTAAGAGTCACTCGACTGTATTTATGACATTCAGAGGACATAATTACCTCTCTTTGTCATGAGGCTACATGATGGTGAAGGTATTGTTTAACAAGGCTGTATTGAATATTCTTATTTCATAGTAATAAATTTATTATCAGATACATATAGGGCATTTTTAGTAACTTTCTTTTACCATATGTTTACCTTTTTTGAATAATAACTTAAACTACATCTTATCGAACTTTTGAAGGTGGTAGAGCCGTTACAGCTCTCCCGGGGCGGTACAACCGCCACCCTCATAACCTGTCGTAAAACAACATGTTCTTCAGGTATTGTGTTTCGATTGGGGAGGTGTGGTTGCCGGATACACATTATTGGAGGCGACCATCTTAGTCCTCAAGAGTAGGAACGCATCCGCGTCCATCCTTAAATAGAACTTCTGTCCTATTTGTGATTGGACATGGTTGTCCATGGACTGCAGTGACCACTTAACATCAGATGGCCTGCATGCCCGTTTCTTACTCTTTCACAATAAAAAAAAAACGATAAAAAAGTTTGTGCATAGACAAGAGCAATGTCCCATCATTGTGCTTTGGTGTCGATGAAAGATTTCTCTGCAACTCTACATTATGCTTTAGTGAATACATGTCTTTAGATTATATTTAATAAGTATTGTACATGACGACATAAGAGTTAAATTGTATTACAGCCACATTACCACAACCACAAATACGATTTTCGTTGAGGCCCATACCACACGCGTAATAAACGTTGATATAATTAAAAATTATAATGTTTTACGTGTTGGTAGTAGACGGCTTTACTAAATTAGAATTATTGTAATTAGACTGACATAATATGTTATTTTTTTGTTGGAAAGCATAACATAAATTAGCACATTGAACTTCCGCTACCTCATTCACAGGAACAATTCCTATGATTGTCCGATGGAATATTGAAATACACATATGCGTAGGTTACATACAATGCTCTTTTATATGAAGGCTACTGGATTTGTGATATTGGATTACAAAGTGGCGTATAAACGTGACTCGGGGCAAGATCTGAAATACGAACACGATGTAGTGTAGTATTGTCTTTGAATTGTTCAAATTGCTTATTAAATGTTAGGCGATGATTTAAAAAATACCCATTTTGAGCTTGCGCCCGCGAGTACAAAACTCACGTGCACGGATCGTGTCGGTAGAGAGTGTATCTGTTATTTCAAAACTTTTATTTTAGTTAAATAAAAATAGAAACCCTACTACTACTATAGCCGGCTACACTTTGAAGCGGGACAACTATATTAGTACTCAGGAATAGCAACATATGTACGTTCGATCTCAGATATGATTTCGGTCGTGTTTGTGGTTGTACGTGGATGTCTATGGGCTGCGACTACTTAGAATCAGGTAGTTTACATGCTCGTTTGTTACACTTCTCACATAAAAAAGAAACCTTCATACTGAATAATAAAAAACAAAATAACTTAGGTGCTACTAATATGATCCAATAGTAATAAAAATAACTTATAATATGGCATTGTTTTGTGAGATTTTTTCGAATGGTGTTTGAACTTGTAGTTTACCTCAAGTGATTTAATTCTACATGCAAATGATGTAAAATCGATCCATATTTCAGTACATTATATTATCATACTCACCACGTGTAAATATTTATGCATATTCATAGGTCGTAAACGTTATAAATATAGAACAGAAAAACGTTCATAGAGACCTTTTGTCCTTTTCATCACAGTTTTATGACAATGTTCAACATATTTTTTTTATTTGATTACGACTACTAGTAATAAATTTGGATTTCTTCCTGAATTTACCCCATTAAATATTATTATTATCATATTAAAAGAAAAAAAATGATAATCAATTCACCGGAGGGTTTTTTTATGTATGCTTACGCATAATTATTTATTCCATGAACCGATTTTGATGATTTTTTTTCGGAGGGGGCTATTTATTGAAGTTCTGAAGATGGGTACCATAAAATTCATCATCAAACACAAGTTTTGTTTCACTTCCATTTTAGTCATTCTTTTTATATACTTCTTAAAAATGTGCTTCAGATTTTACGTTCTATAAATTTAATCAAAATTTAATGACAGGTTCGATGCGAAAACAACTGAATTCCTTCATTCTTATGAGCACATAAAATATACTCGAGTAAATTTCTTAGATGACTTTCTCAATTGACGTGGTGGAGTGCGCTGCTGAACTGTATCAATTGTGGTGGGTGAATGGAATAGCCTCGCTTGTGTTGATTGTAATTGATCCACGAAGTTAGTAACACTGCGGCGGAGGAATGGATAGGTGATCGCTAGTGACAATATTTCATGCGTGCTTCCGTGATTTAGGAAGCACCTCAAGCAGTTGGTCTCGGTTGTTAGCGATGATTGACGTTTTAGGTCATTTCACTAAAATTATTTCTTCGCATTTCTCAATATGTTGGCTTTCATAACGCATTCGTATTTATGAAGATAAAGGCAGTCTAACTTTTGAAAAATCGTCAAGAGCTCGGGATATTTAACCTTTAGAAATTTTATATAAGTAATATTGTCTTGATGATACCTTCATACAGGAAGAAGGGGCAGGCGCAAGTCATTGAATTCTGTATTCATTATATTTTGTCACACAATGTAAAGTCCATTCTTTATTATAAAATACCTTTTCACCCAACGACACTAGCTACTTCGAATGGTTAATTAATGCGTGCATAGTATACATCTTAAATACGTAGGTAATAAAAATGCCTATTCATTTTCTTATATGCTCTTAATAGCTAACAGAGGAAGGATAATAGTGTTTATACCTATTCCTACTCCAGAGGTGTTGCTATCCCCTATCCCGAACAACTGAGTTGATTATGCTGATAGCGCCAACGGAATACAAACACGCAACAGCAGAACTGTGCTCTAATTTGTTTTTTGAATGTCAAGGTAAAATGGCAGGTATGTTAAGTAATAATGAGGGTATACTTATTAATACATCTGCGTTTGGGCATTTGTGGTAACCCTTTTCGTAGTTAGTTTCAAAAGAGTAGTAGGCGGCTTTGCATCAGTGTTGTATAGTCTTGCAATGGCCTGCTGAAAGGTAACTTAATTTGTTTCAGCGTCAAAGGGTAGCGATCAAAAATTTCCGTAAGATTTTTCGGTCTATTGGGTTATTAATTCGATTTTATCGCCAACTCTAAACAATGGGATGTTTTATGCAAACTTCTGAGTAGATGGCGATACTGAAAACAAAAGTAAACAAATGGAGGCAGAATAAGGATGAAGTAACATAAAATAACTTACCGATAAAAGGCAATTGAAAATATATCCTTTAATTAACTTTACGACCAGATAAGACAATAGAACGATGGAAATCTAACAATTATTCAATTAAAACATCTATTAAGATTTATTTCAGTGGGAAAAAAAGAGATCTTATTAGAAGGCCCATATCAACCCATTATTGCCCTGCTGCTGGGATTTTACTCATAGAATGATAGTTTCTTTTTTAGGCTATAAATTTGACAGCACTGTTTTCTTTACTTTGGTATATGGTTACATTCCACCATAAAAATGCACTCAAGTCACAAAAGGTGACTGTATGTGTAGATGTGTGATGCAAGACAATAAACGGTATATTTACAATCATTAAATAATTTACCCGTGTCCTCCTAGACAATAATCTTCAGATTTAAAATGTGCAATAATTTGGTACAATTGCTACAACAAATTTTGCGTCGCGTAGCCTCGTCTCATTGTCTTCGTATTTTTTGTTATTTTAAAATAATGGCGGTAAATTAATTGTATAGTCTACAATCTCACGCAAAGTTTTGACAGTCTTTGTTTGTGTACGTTCATTATCAGTAAAGATAATTAGCGGGATAAAACTGCAGCAAAACATCCCATGGACGTAACCTAACCAATGAAGAATCGTTTATCGATTCGTATAGGTTAATGTTCATCTATATTAAAAAATATTGAGATATCCGTATATATATAATATGTAATTAAATTAAATTTGAAGTTATACATTTAAAAAATAGTGTTATTAATTAGTATCTACTACATAAGAGATGACCTGCATGAACTCTGGCTAACTAAACAGATCGATTTGGTCTGCTATCTGGCACACAAATTTTTACCACACATTTTATCATAATTTGAAAAGACTGGGATCTTAACGTTTCTCTTTGTTATATACTGCAATGATTGCATTTAACATATTCCCTGCGGCAAACAACACTTCTGTGTAATGCACGGCACAATGCGGTTGCGGCTTGTACACACCTGTGTTGTAGGTACAAATATACATATATGGATTACGGGCGAACATAACTGATGTGTATTCATCGGCGCTACAAGACTGGGGGCGGACATTACGTCTGTGTATTCGTAGATGATATACAGTTGCAAAAAAATACAATATTTCAGTGAATCTTCCGCGCATCTTCAGGCGAATATGCTCCAGTTTAGTTCCGCTTCCGCAACGCTGACTAAATCTCATATGATTATATGATATCTATGAGCGCCGCAGTCAAAGTGCGTTTTTAGTAGTACCACTACTTAGCTTTGTGTTAAGAGGAGGAAAATGAGAGCAAAAAAGCAAATGACAATTTGCATGTAAGACAGAAACAATTTCTTGACTTGTCCAAATTATAAGTACCAAAGATATCTCTGAAACGACTGTGGTTTACTTTTGGCAACGTTAGAAAAATGCTGGCATCTAAATTCAATATTGACTAGTTTTAAGTTGCTTTAAAAGTCCATTGATAAAATTATCAGGGACACTTTCATTGACTCCATTATAACCCAACGTCCTAGATGTATTTTGCTATCGATTCATCGTGATGACCATCGTGATGCAAACTATCATGAAATCTTACAATTTTTAAGTGCAATTAGTTAGTAGAAAAGGTTTTAGTCTCGATCGTTGTTGTGCCAGTTTCTATGATGAAATCATAGTGCCAGTTTCTATCTCTAACTTCGGTAAGAATGTGTCCAACTCACAGGTCTGTGAATACTTTTGAGTTCTGCATTAATTGCGACTTTTACCTATTTGAACAATCTGCCTTTTGTTAACCCCTTTTTCTGACATTACGGTATATAAGAAAACAATTTTACTTTGTAGTATAGTATTCAAGGAAGTATCGCTAATAATGAAAACTAAAAAAACAGCTAATCGCAAAATACACTTTCAATTTCAAGAAGAACGTCGGAAGCATATAAATTCAGGGATTCACTCCGTTTTCATCGCATCATAATGTACTCAAAGTCACGCATGTATGTATACATGGAGTTAAATAAGATTAATTGTTAGTTTCGATTTAATCAAGCCAGGGGTCTTTATTTGCGGCAAAATATTGTCGTGTATTTCACGCTGTGCTTGGCAAAGCGTTATATGACCTGTTGAATATTTATACTAAACCACGTTTGTATGGAAATGTGGAGTTTCTATAATCTTTACATTATGTATTTACATCCAAGGTTTACTTAATGTTAATGTCAAAATTTGAAAATTTTTCGTTACAATTCTATTATTATGTCCATTAGGACCTACACTTCAAAGTTAGTTAAGTAATAACGCTTTACAGTATGGAAAGATGTCTAGCGAATTGATTTTACATCCAAGTTAAATTATTAATATATTTAGTCTAAATTAGGTGCGCAATTAAATTATGGACCTAAGGATTTTGCCTAAAAATTATGTGATAGTCCGCCTAATAGTTGGCTTGCAAATTTGATCCGCAACTCTTTGAACCCGGAAATAACACGTTAGGGACAACGCACACTTATTCAGCTCTATGCAGCTCATGTCCATAGAAAACAGTTTTTTTGTATGGAGAGACGTACGCATTCCTTCAGCTTTCCGCGTCCATTCTGCTTCCCCGACAAACGAGTATAAAATGATGACAAGTGTGTTTTATCAAGCGAGTGCTATAGATAGAGTTCTGTTTTGTCGCGTTCAGCGCTGTTTTGTCGCGTTCAGCGCTGTTCCGACGCATTCAGCGTCGTACGCGGCGGAACAGCGCTGAGCGAGGATGGTCCCCGACTCCTTGTCGACAAGTTGCAACCTGCATAGTTCCTGAGTAAATTTGATTTATATTATTACGTAATCATTATGCACGCAGGCATTGAAATAATTCAGAGGTGTTTTTAAAGCAAATATTTACGAAATAATACTTATGATGGACGAGGAGAAACTTATATTGTTAGTTATTGTTATTTTCTTTTAATTGGGGCACCAATGTCACGTATTCTCCATACAAATTTCGTGTATTTTTTTCTATTTCTTCTGCAAGAAGCGAAACTATAAAAATATAGCACATAGAACGGTCCATGTTGAGGGCACAACACTAAATGACCGATAGTAATGTCTTTGCAGCATATGCAGCGCCGTACTTAGTAGATAGAAGCGTTTTTTGACGATTTTTCCATTTACTTGTGTTACAAGTGATTACTATTTGCCAATTTTTATTATTATTGGACAACGGAACGTATCCTTTCGCAGACCTGAGCATTTAATATTAATTTTAACTTGATGAGCTCCTGAGGATCTTGATAGACCAACAGACGGACAGACGGACAGACGGACGGATGGACAACTAAGTTATTTTATAAGGATTTTTTTCTTTTGGGTTATGGATTTCTAATATATATTTATGGTGTACTGCACGGGTTGTTGCGATGCAGCGGTTAAACAATTGCTTGCATGCTCGTTTACTATTGAAGTACTTACATAACATAAAGTAACTTTTGAAACAATCTTTCGCAATATTATCTTTACGTCTAATCAAAAGTACAAACGTGTCTGTAAGTAATTGTTTATAAAAAAGTTATTTAAATTCAATCAACAGTATTTCGTAACTACTTACGAGTATTGTGTATACATTTAAATATTTAAAATTCAATATTCAGTTTACCGTGTACCTATATCAATAAAATTAAAACAAATTAAATAGAATTATTTAATTTGTTTACAGGTTATTGTTATAGGTACAACATTTTAATTTTATTAATAGTATAATTATTTTTTATATTTTTATTCATATTTACGTGATTACATACGTAAAACTAGGTATATAAGTAATGTGCGTGTGTATAACGTAGTATGGTAATTTTGACCAGGGGTGAGCAACCTTTTTAATCAATGGGCCAATTTAAATTTTAAAGTTTTTAGCGGGTCGCACACATGTAGTTTAACTATTTTTAATAATTATTATAATTATTATAAAATTACCTGTATTGTACAGACAAATCTGTATGAATTACGGGCGAACAAAAATGCTGTGTGAACCTTGGCGCTACAAGACCGGGGGCGGATATTACGTTTGCGTATTCGTAGATGATGATACATAGGTGCTAGAAAATACAAAATTTCAGTGAATTGTCGGCGAAACTTGAGTATAGAGAAATAAGCTCCAGCTTAATCCGCCTCCTGCAACTCTGACCCGATCTAATATATATATATTAGCGCCGCAATCAAAGTATTAAACAAGTCGTCGACAAGTAACTCGTCGCAAAAGAAATATGCATTTCGTATGAAAAATGTTTAGTATGTACTACCATTATATTATAATTAATTTTATAACAATATATTGATGGAAGAAAGTCGATAAAATAAATTCAATTTTAGAAATTCATGGCGGTCCGCATAAAAATGTTTAACGGGCCGCGTCTTGCTCATCCTTGATTTAGACCATTGTTAATTATATTAAAGGTTAATAACGCTCAAAATACTATTAAAATAGTGTCGAAATTATTCAATTAGAATCTTTTTAAAACTAAAACCCTGAAACAACCAAATAAAGAACCGATGGAATGCATCATACTTTATTTGCATGATGCCGTTGGCTTCGTCTGGGAAAGTAGCTCCCAGTTTTTGTGATTATGTGGATGTTCATGGGTTCAGCGCCACTTGACGTCAAATACACACACACTTGACTTAAAGGTGGGAGAACAATAGTTTGATCGGGGAGGTACCACCGCCGGTATCATAATCTGCCGTAAAGCATTATTTATGTTTCTCATGGAGAGGTACGGTTGCCGGTTACATTTTGAAGCGAGGCGACCATCTTAGTCCTCAGGAGTGATTTCAGTCGTATATGTGGTTCTACGTGGATGTCTATTGGCTGCGACTACTTAACATCAGGTGGTTTACATGGTCGTTTGCTACTCTTCTTACATAAAAAAATGATCACTTCCTGCTCTTCTCACATAAAAAAGAAGTCTTTAGTCGTCATGTTTGTGCTTATTTGGGATTCATAATAAAATAGAAAGTAGAACAGAAATGAATAACTACTTATTATTTAGGGAAACATTAATATGTTTCCCTGTACACGATGTTCCACATACAGCCGTCGACAATTATAATCTTTTTTTTTTATATTGTTAACCGCTTGTTGACGATTGACGCGAGGTCACATAACCTGACCGCGTGAAAAACAACCAACACTTAATCTACACCCGTAGGTTTTAAATTGACATTACTTTTCTATTTATAAACCAAGTGAAATTTAAGCTAAAATGTCAAGTGGAGCTTCCTGCATTACATTAGTGAAAACCGCACACGAATCAATTTACTCGTTTCTGAGATTAGTGCGCACAAACGCACGAACAGACATAAGTTCTAACGCGTTCTGTTTTTTGTTTTATAGCTCTCTTTGTCATATATAATGTACGGATAACTATCAATTTTATTATTTGTTATTTTTATTATTTTATTTTATTATGATTGTTGTGACGCAGCATGTGTTCTTCGCCAAACGTATATGGTATTAATGAATTAATTAATGTAAATATATAAATAAAACGTATGAACATTTTTAAATATAATGTTTAAAATTTGTTTCGAAAATTATTCATAAAATGACGCATTTTCCTTACGTATATGAAATAATTAATGTTTTAAATTATTCATAGTAAGAATAAATTAATATCTAATTTGGTAACAATAGGAATACGGTTTCTACCTGTTGTTTCAGAGCTGCCCTGTCTTCACCTTTCGATGAACTGATTTTACATTATAATTTTGGCATTCATTCAAGTTTATCTACCTTGTAATGACATAAAATATTTTGATATAGGTAATTTTCCAACCTATTCTTGTTTATAATTATACTTTATTTTCGAAGATAAAAGATGGAGTAAGTGTATAACGTAGTGATAAATATGTATCGTTATGTAACTTTGTAAAAGTCTGTTTGATGTTTTTTTTTTTAAAGAGTAGGAAACGAGCGTGCTATCTGACGTCGAGTGTTCGGTGAACCACTCAATTTTAATCAGGACTAAAAACTTATATGAGGTCGTATGTGTGCGTTGCTACTCTTGAGGACTGAAATCGTCTTCTCTTGAAAATCTTATCCATGTGAATAAATAAATCCTATCCATATCCCACTGTCGGACCTGTGAAGTTTTATGTGCGAATTATGGTTTAAGCACCCGTATGTCTAAATATTTGCTCTTGGTCTTTGTATGATTGAAGAATATACGGGGCGACGGTCTGTTTACGTATTGTCACTAAATAATATATTTTTTGTTTTAGATATTCCAAGCTCATGGTGACTGTGATCCCGTAGTGCCATTTAAATGGGGACAGATGACTGCCTCGTTTCTTAAGACTTTTATGAAAAACATAGAATTTTCAACATATCAAGGATTGTCTCACAGCTCTTCCGAAGCGGAGCTTAAAGACATGAGAGCATTTATAGAACGAACATTGCCTGCTGTAAAATAAATTTATTAGGATATACGGAGACTCTAACGAGTTCATATAAATAGATTACAGTTTTGTTTGTAAATTAAATACACTGTATATGAATTACTAAACTTCATGCACTCATTTTGAAAGATACCTAAGTACCGAGAATATAGTAAGAATATGTGATGTTTTCCAAATCCAAATACAATAAATGCATTATGTAAGATTATGGAATAAAGTTATTTAATCACATATGTTTGATTTTATTTTAGCTCTAATCAGTCTAGTACGTACATGTTTCTGAAAATATATTTTAACTAGCAACCCGGCTCAGCTTCGCACGGGTGACAGAGTTTATATTTACTTACATTATTTTTCTTTTATACAAGCATCAATTCATTTTACTTTGTTGCAAAAACTAACAATTAGAAACATCTATTTCGAACGATGATTGAACTACTATATTGAATTTAACTATTTAACTTCTCGCCTCTATTTACAAAAAAAAAAACTTAACTTATTTTGCACTCAAATCTTTCTCTGGAATCACTGTACCTGTTGTTGAAAACTTTGAGAAAATCTGTCTAGTAGGTATTTTTGGACTTTATCATGAACAGACAGACAGACGCAACGGGGGACTTTGTTTTATAATATTCAGAGATGTCTTATAGTATCCGACTTTCTGGATCAAAATAATAGGACAATAAAAATTAGGAGAAATTTAATAAAATAAAAATAACACATGGGTAATTTTATTTAAATTTAAGTAAGTTCAAGCTCAAGGAAGTACGTCTTAAAAGGAAGATCATTCAAAACTTTTGTCTTCAAGTTTTTCAAGGTACTCTAATAAATTTATGATTTTTTTTGAAGTAAATCAATAAGTATCTGATGAATATTGTATCTATAATATCATAAAGTTCAAAAAATGAATGGGACTACGAATATAAAACGATCTAATACTTATGAAACATAAATATTGTGTAGGTCTTTATCATAATTACCTGGATTTTAAGAACTGTAATAATATGTAAAAACTTATACATTTATTAATATAATAAATTAATATAATAACTTTTACTTTTCTTTTTTTTCTAGAATTCAAACCGAACTGGTATTTATATTTATTCCTTTAATAGGCCGTCAGATAAATTGTGGGTTTTTGTGGGCCATTTTAAAAATTAAAATCATGTCACGTTATGTGGCTGTTTCCAAGACTGAAACCCTATTTTGCAGACTAACCGAATTTTCCAAATTTTACAACTTTCAGGTTTTCTGTGAATGCAATTATGAAAGAAAAAATAAACCTATAAGAGGTATGAGATTGCATTGAAAAAAAAGTTACGAAATTATAAATATTGTTTTTCCCAGAATAGCAATAACTTGCATATAAAATTGTTTTATTCATTACTGAATTGCATGATATTAACCTACATTCTCATATTTGTACTTAATTATTTGTGAAATTATAATATAATGTTAATATATACCAAATAAATTATATCTGAATTTAATCGTGTGAATCTGAATTTAAATAATAGTCATACGAGTGTGGTTCATTATTATCGATAATTTAGTTACGTTATTGAAAGTGACATACGCGTCAATGTACTAAACATTTAGGCAATTCTGTTTTGGTCACGTTTATGCGTTATTGCAGCTATGTATTGCAGAGATTTTTGGTCTATAACGTAAGTATGTTAAGTTTATGGTTTGTTACAGATCTATTCCCTACACTTCATTCTTTGGCTTTGTTACTATCAGTTAGAACAGGATTTTCGGTCATTTATTCACAATCAATGTCAAAACAAGAAGTGTCACTTACGTCACGTTCACGTCATACTTGACAAGCAATCGACTTGTAAGACTAAATACAAAATAATCGTTTTGGTGACTCTAGTAATCCGTATTTCTAGTTTCAAAGAGTAGATAAGCTTAAGTACTCCATAACCACTACTCAGTTTCGTTCCACTCGGCTTTAGGATATGATATAAGGCTTGAAATTGGAATGGAAGTTTCTCGAAAAAATTGTGAGCAAAAATAACATCAGATAAATTCAGTTAATTAAATGCCAATAAGGTGTAGATAGTGGAAGATCAAAAATGCAGCGCCATATGATAACATATTGTGTTTGGATTGGTTTACTATGCTTTGGTGCTTCTTATGCAAACCGCAATTTGGATATACACGAAGAAACCATATTATTTGAGAAGAGTAAAGGAATTTCGTATGATGGAAAACTTTCAAGAGCGAGAAGGGATGCCACACAGAATATTACTAGTTCAAGTGAGAGCAGTCCTCCAGCAGACAATACGAATCCATCTTCGTCTACAAGTTCTACAGAAAATCCTAATGTAGCGTACGAATTGACTTCTTCAAATTCTTCCGCGTCATCTGTAGTTCATGTTAATGTCTCATCATCAGCAACTCCAAATATTTCGGAGGCTAGTCCGTCCGATGCTGCCCCATTGCCTGGAAAGAGTTCTGCTGAAGATGAACACAATAGCTCTATGGCAATTTTTTTTGTTCTGTGCATTTTGGCCCTTGGTATTTTATTAATCCATCTCATGTTACAAACAGGTTTCTCATATCTTCCAGAAAGTGTTGTGATTGTATTTCTGGGTGCTTTAATAGGCATGATTATAAATCTCATGTCAATCAGGAATATAGCAAATTGGAGAAAGGAGGAAGCTTTTTCTCCAACTGCATTCTTCTTAGTTCTCTTACCTCCTATTATTTTTGAATCAGGTTACAATCTTCACAAAGGTAATTTCTTCCAGAACATTGGATCCATTCTGCTCTTTGCTATTGTTGGTACAGCTATCTCTGCATTTGTTATAGGTGCAGGAATATACCTGCTGGGTTTGGCTCAGGTAGTTTATAAATTGAGTTTTGTCGAGTCGTTTGCATTTGGATCCTTAATATCGGCTGTGGATCCTGTTGCTACAGTAGCAATTTTCCACGCCCTTGATGTTGACCCAGTATTGAATATGTTGGTATTTGGCGAGAGCATACTAAATGATGCTGTGGCCATTGTTTTGACTACTGCCGTTCTGGACTCAAATGATCCACTTATGTCTACAACTGAAGCAATTCTCTCTGCTATAAATAGATTTTGGATGATGTTCTTTGCATCTGCTGGAATTGGAGTTCTTTTTGCACTGATTAGTGCTCTTTTGCTCAAGCATGTAGACTTGCGAAAAAACCCTTCGCTTGAATTTGGAATGATGCTTGTGTTTACATATGCTCCCTATGTTCTTGCTGAAGGTATACATTTGTCAGGTAAGTTCCAAATAGTTGATAAAAATATATCAATATTACAGAATATTTTTTGTTACTTAATGAGAGAAAAGTTTTATATATATTTTTTTTTTATTGTGAAAGAATAAGAAATGGGCATGCAGGCCACCTGTTGTTAAGTGGTCACTGGAGCCCATGGACAACCACATCCAATCTCAAACAGAACAGAAGGACTAAGATGGTCGCCTCCAATAATGTGTATCCGGCAACCACACCTCCCCAACCGAAACGCAATACATGAGGAACATGTTGCTTACACCCTTTGCATACGCGAAAACGATTCCCGGATTTTTATCATTTGTATCCGTCACTTAATACATACACATATTTGAGTAATTGACGACGTCACCGGTGACAAGAAGGCTGGTTCATATCTTGCACAGAGAATTGCGATTCCTATACGTCGTTAGAATGCAGCTAGCGTTCTTGGCACCACGCATGGGCAAGAACTTCCTTTAGATTGTTTATTAAGTTTTTATGATAATTAGTTTTAGAATTTGGTTATTGTAATTAATATATAAATTAATAGATTTCGATTAATTTTGGAGTTAATCCAATACTAATTTTCGTCCCCAATTTTCCATTCCTTAGGAATTAATGGTAGGAGAACAGTTCGACCGGGGAGGTTCCACCGCTGCCCTCATAATCCGCCGTAAAGCATTATTTGTGTTTCGGTTGGAGAGATGCGGTTGCCGGCTACACTTTGAAGAGAGGCGGACATCTTAGTCCTCAGTAGCTACGTATCTACGTTCGAGCTCAGACAGGATTTTGGTCGTGTTTGTGGTTGTACGTGGATGTCTATGGGCCGCGACTACTTACAATCAGGAGGTTTGCATGCTCATTTACTACTTCTTTGGCTGCGGATATCGAGTCAGCGTTGCGGGAGGCGGCACGAAGCCGGAGCTGTTTTCTCTAAACCGAAGATGGGCAGACAGTTCACAGAAATGTTGTATTTTTAAAATCCGTGTGTCATCTACGAATACATAGACGTTATTTTCGCAGTTTGGTAAAGCCGATGTAAATTTGTGATATTGTGGTCACCGATTATCTATACTAAGTTGTACCTACACGACGGATATGTACAAGTTGCAAGCATCTTACGCCACGTAATAAATAGCAGTTGTGTGTCCCGCAGAGAAAGGGTTAATACAAAAATAGATAAAGATAAAAAAATCAGTACAAAAATAGATACATTTTTGCTATTAGAAGATTTGGGAAAATCCGGAAGTTTAAGGCGACGTGAACGGAATCGCGGGCAGAAGCTAGTACCCAATATAATTTATTCGAATTCCAACCCTTAAAGTACAAAGATAAATAAAGATAAAAGTAAAAAAAAAAATTGCAAAGATACAAAACTTTTTGCTATAAGAAAATTTAGAGAAATCTACAATACAAAGATAGATAAAGATAAATACAAAGAAAAGACTGTCAAAAAAATGCACAAAGATAGATAAGGTTTTACTCAATATTTGAAAATCTGAAAAAACTTTAATACAAAGATAGATAAAGAAGACAAAGAACAGATTTCGACAAAAAAAATTTAACAAAGATAAAAAGATTTTGTACTAAAATAAACAACTTTTTGCTATTAGAAAATTTGAAGTTGTGCAAAGATAAAAAAGTTGTACAAATATAGACAACTACAGTGCAGCCTCGATATAACAAATCGCAAGGTGACAAGTAAATATTCGTTATATCAAGTAATTCGTTAAACTGAGGTTTGTTATGTTGAGGCAGGTTGGTCTAAAATTTGTTATAAAGGGGTAAAAAAATAGTTTTATTCGCGGAACCTGTCTCGACTGAATCCCATATTTTGGGATTAAGGGTCATATATTGGTGGGAACGTTATGTAGAAGTTTGGAGTTGACAAAAATCGTAAATTAGAGGTATTTACACTTTTCCGATATTTTAAAATCTATACTAATATATAAAGCTGAAGAGTTTGTTTGTTTGTTTGAACGCGCTAATCTCAGGAACTACTGGTTCG
>DWON01001236.1:0-25522 GCA_018251015.1 Phocides pigmalion okeechobee
CGGCGGGTTATGAGGGTGGCGGTGGTACCGCCCCGGGGGAGCTCTAATGGCTCTACCACCTATAGATAATTTAATTATAGATTGCAGTTGCTACATTTAATTTGAATTGTTAAAATTAGTTATTATTCCTTCATTTTAAACTAAATTAATGTTTAATACAACAAAGTAACTGTTTAGAAGATTTGCACTGTCTTTAACACTTGGGTAACGCGAAGTTAGTCTCTCCATTATTTATTTCCAGAAAATTGCAATCAAATTGCAAAATCAAATTGCAGATCTTTACGAAGCAGCTTTCTGCTATTATCTTACAAACCTTGGCGAAACAGTTACAATTAAACACAAAGTTAGCAGACCTCGACGACAAATAGGATAGAAGAAGATGTTCTATGAAATGAATAAACTTTATTGCTTGTCGAATTTTTTTTTAACATTTTGGTGTTTGTAAAAGATAATGCTGGCAAATAATAGAAATATTACGATTTTATTTTTATTTATTCATAGGGAAACCCAACTCAGGTTACCTCACCTATAATTACAGGGCACCCCAGCATGCATAATTATTTAAAAAATGAGACGTATTTATTATTATTATACTAAAATATCTACTCTGTTCTTATTTTTTATGTTTTTGAAGTTTTATTATTTTACGTTAGTTTTATTCGACGTATTGTAATATTAACAGAGCCTTGGTAATATGAAATTTATACAACTATAACCAATATTCCGGAGAAAATAATTACCTGATTTGTAACTGGTTTAATTGTAGCCACTTTTAATATACGATCAACTTGTTTCGAATTGAAATTGCTGAGTCCAATACTCTTTGCTAGCCCTTTTTCGACAAGCTTCTCCATGGCTTTCCAGGTGTCAACGTAGTCCACATCTGAGTATATCACCTTCCCGTTGGCGTCGGCCGGGAATGGATCATTTCCTTCCTGGAATTTAGTTACAAATTACAGGTTCTTTAGAAAAAGGTACATGTTCTAATTCAACACTCAATGTTTTTTCTAAATGGTATCTAAATAATACAAATATTAATTTACACTAGATTTTCTTAATCCAATAGAACGGACAGAACAGGAATACTTGTAAGTTCGCCATAATATTCTTAAAAGCCTAAAGAAAATTATCAAACCATTGCAGCCATAGTCAAAACTTGAAACCATAAAACGTTTACATCAAAATATATACATTTATCAGGTTGAGTGATGTGCATCATCTTGTTTGTAAGTATCATTTATAGAAATCAGTGATACGGATTAAAATCAATAAAAAGGACGTTGACAGATGACCGCAGATTGGATTATTCCTTTTTTTTTCTAGTCACCATTTGAACTGTAATTTTGCCAGTTGATTGCGCATTTCTATGTATCTTCCTGCGAAGTTATCCATCTGCTTCTAAGATTGTTGTCGTAGTAACCGTTTACTACGATAAAACCACTTGGGGCAATGTTCTAACAATGCTCCTTGAGAGCTAATGGACATATGAGCTATTTAATTAATAATTACCTTATACGCCATTGGCCAGTGAATGAGATACAAATCCAAGTATTCCAAGCCTAGATTTGTTAAAGAAATGTTCACAGCCTCTTCCACTAAATCCGGTCTGTGATACGTATTCCATATCTTCGACGTTATAAACAGATCTTCCCTATAATATATACGAACTCATTTTTAACAAGTTCTAATTACTTTTCAAATAAGAGAAAAATATTTAGTTCAGATCCATAAATACTTGTGGTTTCTATGATAACAATTAACGGATATAAGCATAAAAATCATGAAATATAGTAATTATATGAAATATGTTAGCCTATTTTAAAGTAAAAAGGTATTTATTTAAGATAAAATTGTAATCTTCATAAAACACTAATTTGTACATACTGATACTGAGGTCGTGTTATCGAAACTCAAACAGCTAGATATGTCAATATAAAGTGACCTTTTGGTCTTGTGATTAATGACACTAACTGCTAAGCTACTGGTCTTGGGTTCGATTCCGATCCAGAACAAATATTTGTGTGATGATTATATTATTTGTTCTTTCTGGGTTTAATATTATTTATTTAAGTGTGTATATAGAAATATAGTTAGTAGCTTAAGTAATGTAAGTTTATCAAGTATCTCGTTACTATAGTAGAAGGTTCTGCCTAGTTTGGATTGATATTGTTATTTACGCGAAAACATGTAAATTATAGTATATTAAATAACAAATATACGGTACCTTTTTACAATTCCTTGCTGAATCTTATTCTTTATTGCTTGTCCGACTTCCTTTTCGTTGCCATAAAGATACGCACAATCAATATGGCGGTACCCGATGTCAATAGCAACGCTCACGGCTTGAACTACCTCCCCAGGATTTGACTGTAAATAGCGCATAATAATATTATCTAGTCATCATATTTCAACATACATGGACAGTTTAATAAACTTATTTTACTAGTGTTAATTTTATTATATTTATCGCCATTTATTATTAAATCTTTTGTAATAGTAGGTTCTAACTTCATCAAAAAGTAATTTCAATATAACATACGTTGCATTCATGAAACAAAAACATGATAGATACTAAATGGATGTATATATTATATAACTTACACACAATTCCAACCATCATTAGACCTATAAAAGGCGTTAAACTGTAAGTATGATCACCGCCGTAAACATTTCTTCAATTAAAAATTTTCCATTTTTGCAACATAACTAATATACGACATATATGGTAAATATTTATATAAAAAGTCCTATCTACATAAAAGGTGACCATCTTAGTGTACAGAAATAGTAAGGCATTTATTATCGCCTTCAACTGAAACTCCAGCCCAATACACAATTACACATTATAATCATGTCAATTGCACACTCATGTACTAGTTTACATTTTTAAACTTATTTCGTAACAATAAAATATTACGAAAAATTTGTAATTTTTTGTATACCTCACACATGTATGTTAATAATTTAAAATCATTATGACTGTAAATTATCTTTAATATTTATTATTGAAAATCACCTGCCAAGTGCCAAGTCCTAAAATCGGACAGGTCAATCCATTGTTGAACTTTATAACCGAAACTTTATGCGACATCGTGACTGCGCGAATGTTCTCTTACTAACTGTTAACTGTTATCATTTGCATGAAAACATCTATTTGATAATATTTATGTAAACTTATTTATCAAGTTCATGCGTAATGTCATGAAAACACATGATTTTGATTAATATGCATGTTTTTTCTGTGAGTATGTATGTACATAATAATATGTTCATTTGTTTCTGCTTATATTATAAGCTAGGTACTCTCATTACTCTTAGTGTTAACATTTTGACTGCGGTGCTCGTATGTTAGTTCGGGTCAGCGTTTCCGGAGGCGGCACTAAACTGGACCTTATTTCTCTAGACTGAAGATGCGCCGACATTTCACTGAAATATTGTATATTTTACCATCTGTGTATCGTCATATATTGTAGCGACGACGTAAACACAGCACTTGTATTCCCTCGTAATCCATGCAGATTTGTTGAATTTCGCAGGGATAATATTAATAGTAGATCCCTATACATATTCAAACATGTATAAAAAATGTGTTCCAAAAAAAAATATTTTGAATTGAATGTGAGTGAATACATGTTGCATATTACATTTTTATTATAAAAAAGTTTGCCATTACTCATAATAGGTTTTGATGGACTTCCAAAGAATAAATTTATTTTTATAGGTAGATTTTGTAGGTAGATTTAAGATAATTTTTACTCCAAGCATTTCAAACTGGTCAGTAAAACTATTTGGATAATTTTTTCCATATAGTTCTATAACAGAACTGAAAATCAAAATATTGCTATTTAAATTGGATTCTCTGAAATACTGTTTTTGAAATAAACTACTACCAACCCATAATCGGTTGGTCGTTTTAATGAAGGCTTGGCGAAAGACACTCCAAAACAACATAATTTTTATCCTTTAAATGGATAGTAGAAACTTAATGGATTAACTCTAAAGCTACATGACTTTTATAAGGAAAAAAGGTATTTTACTCAAAATTTAAAAATAGAAAAGTATATAATTTGAAAAATGACAAAAAACAAAGTCATTATATAATTTTATAACATTACATTAAATATAAACTGCCTCCTAATACCTATTTTTATATAATATGTTTCGTGTTGTTTACAATAACTGTGGTTTCTCTGTAAAAGGAATGGTAAGGTGGTAGAGGCTCTATTGTTCAACCAGGGAGATACCAACACCAATATGAAAAATACAACTGTGATAGACTTCGTGTGTGAGCAATATTCTACATGGAATTGATTAGAAATGTTCATGGGTGACAGTGATCACTTACCATCAGGTGGATTGCATATTCCTTTATCCAAATACATTTCATAAAAAAGTATCAAAAGTCAGTACAAGCTGAATTATGCTTTATAATAAAATAAATAAAACATCTTAATTATTTACAGTTTACAAATAAATAAAAACCCTTTACTGTTAACACTTTTAATATGTTTTTCTAATAAATATCATATTACTTAACAATTAACATTTGACTAGAAACTAAAGTACACTTCAAACAATTTTATCAGCTGAGCCCTCGGCTAAAAGTTCGCGTTCTGCTGCTTCCTTGGCAGCCCTCATTTGTGGCCGCACATATCTGAAGTACCGATAAACATGATCTCCAAGGATAACAGATCCATACAGTGTTAGCCCAACACAACATAACACTACTCCTTTATGTAGCTTGTCATACAACATATTACGTGCATACTTTTTCATTTTGACTGTAACAAAAACCTTGCACATGAGTTATAGCAATTATAACACAAAAGTATTAATAGTTAATTTCCAACTAAAAAATATATCTTAACGAAAAATTAAAAATAATTTTCTAAGACTCTAAAATATATTTATTCTCTACTGTGCGGAATAATATAAACTTACTAACAAGTATATGAAAGTAAAATTTAAGAGCAGTGTTTAAATTTTAAACAGTGTTTAAGTTTAAACTGTTTCTTTTATTTTATTATATTAGATTACACAAGATTATTAACAAAATAGCCAAATCAATCACACACAAATGACATAAAACATAAACGAATGGGAAATATTGTTGCCCTTTTATATACATAATACATACTTACTTGATTATTTTAATATATTGTTTTGGAATTTACTTATAAAATAATTTTATAACCTCTCCTCTATTAATTTTCTTTATTTACAATTGTCTGTCAAATAAAATAGATTAAAGTCAGATAATATATGTTAGTGTCAGTCATAGTTGCCATATGAGCATATCGAAATCCTTTCAAAAATGGCTTTCCAGAATCCACTAACGAGATGTCGAAAAATTAAACCATAAAAGGAGAATCAATTTTAAAGAAATTTTATTTTGGAAATAAACGTGTCATTTTATTTCCTAATTAAAAAAAACTAATTCTAAATATAGCAGGAAGTGGTCACAAATCGCAACATAAATAACTTTGGGTATTTTGTAAGAAACAGAATTTAAAAATTCATTTTTAACAATTATGTTACTAATATATATCTACAGTAATAATATTGTTCAAGTAAAGAATTAGGGTTTTTTTACGTTATCCGTTAATAGGTAAAATTTACGTTATCCTTGTGCTGTCTCCATTTTACTTTTGTTTTCAGTAGCGCCATCTATTAAGATTTTACTTAGAGCTTGCTTTAAAGTGTCGAAATCAAAAATGTCAATGTCAATTTATATTGACAACAATCTGTCAAATTAAAGTAGTGAAATAAAATTTAACAAAATAATTTTAATATTATTTTAATTTAATTGCATGAATTGAGTTTGTATTTCAATCCACAAAATTACGTAGTCGCAATATTGTTGTAAAAAATATAAAACATAAATAATTATGAAATACAGGTTAGCTATTGCTACTAATACCATATCGAAATTCGCCTATCTTATATCAAAAAAATACAGCTCGAAAGTACCTTTAGCTCCTATAATAACATTGGAAAGAAGAGAACAAGAGAAAGTGAAAGTGGACGCTAATACAATTTCCCTTTTAGAAAGACTTTCCTTAGTCAAGTGTGATACAGTTGAAGGAGTTAAAGTATTGGAAGATTCTATTACATTTGCTAATAAAATTCTTCACATAAATACGGACAATGTGGAACCTTTATATTCCGTATTAGATAATGAGTAAGTATTGTAAATACTCCATTTCATCATACTTTTATTTAACACTTTCCTTGCGCCGTACGACACTGCTGTGTATTACTTGGTGCAACGCGCATGCGAGTTGTAGACCCTTTATTGTACGTACAAATCTGTATGGTTTACGGGCGAACATAAGTGCTTCATTTACGATGGCGCTACAAGATGGGCGGACATTACGTCTGTGTATTTGTTATGGACTCTCTTTGCATTCTTTATTATAATTACTATCAAGATTTTCATTATAGAAAATTTATAGACATTTTAAAAGAAGAACAAACTCATATACAATAACAGTATATATTAATTTATATATATCATGTTAACAATGTTATCATAACTTCTGGATGCATTTAGCTTAAATGACCAATAATACATCAATTGTGTATATTCATAATTATTGTCATTACATATCAGTACTATCTGTTAATTTAAAAAAATAAACGAAATCTAAATCGTTAATTTACAGGAATTTATATTTACGAGAAGATAAAATAACTCAAGGAGGGTGTCAAAAGGACATTTTGAGAAATGCATCTGTAACAGAAGATGATTATTTTGTTGCGCCACCTGGGAACATACCTCTGCATGAAGTAGAAAGTGAAAGGGATGCAATAAGTCAGGTGCAAGTTAAGAAAAATGAGAACACAAATTGAGAAAATCGTTAATCTCAGGAATTTCTTTACAATAAAAAAATGTAGTCAAAATAATATTACCTGTAGTTTAAAGAAGTCAAGTCAATTGGTACTGCATAATATTCACAGGAGTTGGCTGCAGTCTATTTGTGCAAAAAGTCATCAAAATTTTCCTGTATACTTAAATGAGAACATTTCGGAATTAAAATCTAAGAAATTAAACGGGTGTTACGGATATATAAAACATTGTTTACCAACAAAGATGAATGAAATCTCTTTAGATTATGATGGTGACAATTGCATTGTAAATGATAATTCCGAACTTACATTTACTGTAATAATTCCTCAACAAAACATAATGCAATATTTTATACAATGGCAAAGGTATAGGAAATATTGGTGGAGTTCTGTAAGTATATTTCAAGTCTTCTGAATAATAACAAATAAGTTGAGTATTTAAATTTGGAAGGTGGGAGAACTATAGTTTGAGCTACCACTGCCGCCCTCGTAATCCGCCATGAAGCATTACTTGAGTTTCGGTTAGCGAGATGCGGTTGCTGACTACACTTTAAAGCGAGTCAACCATCTTAGTCCTCAGGAGTAGCAACGCAACTATGTTTGAGCTCAGATGGGATTTCATTAGTGTTTGTGGTTAAACATGGATGTCTATGGACTGCAACTGGTGGTTTGTATGCTCGTTTGCATAAAAAAGTATCATATTTTTTAAATTTTGTTCAACAACAATGTTTATTAATTTGAAATAATTAAGGGAGAAATATTAAAATTTTATAAAGAGGTATAAAATTAAATTAAAAACCTTTATGCCTTTTAAGTTCCAACAAAAAAACATAAAGTTTCTGTTTTGGTATATAGTTTGATTGTGTTTTTTTCAGATAACAACTACACCTGGCTTGTTTTCTGTTACTGACATGAAATATAATGATGATAATAGTTTTACCAATATATCAGCCAATTTTAAATGGAGTCAGTGGACAGTAGAAACAATCAACATGACACCATTTAAGAAAGTAAGTATGTTCCGTTATTACATCACCTTACAATTGAAATACCGATGCTTACAAAACTCAATTTTGTATTAGAAACCTTTTTTTACATGTCTCATTTTATATTTTTTATTATTAAAATGCATTATTTAGTGTAATTTATTAAAAATAGTTTTTTAAATCAATACACAAAAGTAACACTTTAATTAAATGTAATTTTTAGGATCAAAAATACTCTACACTGCTTTGCTGTTCAACATCAATGGAGAAAGCCTTAATTACACTGTTATTGGATGCCACAACAAATAGTACAGAAGAAGAATATCTGAGACTTCACAATAAAATGGCTCCATATAAAATATCTTTTGCATTGGACCATCAAGGTAACCATTTTAGTAACTAAATTATTTTGACAGTTATTTTTACATTTATACATTTTACATGATTATTGCAAGAGTTCTTTATTAACACTATTTACTTGTTGTTTTTCAGATCAAAGTAAAGATATAGTTTTAAAAGAACTAGCAACACAAATTTTCTACAAATTGCTTTCAAACAAAATATCTTCTTGGCTTCCTAATTTTTCTATCCCCTTACAAAACCAGGTGGGAGATTTTACAAGGATTTAGTTAATTATTCTTAAATTTGGTGACTTATTTTGACAAGAAAAATATTATATTACCTAATGTTTCTTAATTTTTTTATTATCTTATTTTGCATAACAGATTAAAGAAAACTTACAAATGGGTGTAACATATACCGCAATATTATCTGAAGGTACACTTTCAACTGGTATTTTTCATTTGATGAATAGCAGTACTATGTTAAAGGTACGTACATATAAAATATATATACAAAAGAGATATATTAAAAAAAAAACACTTAATATTTTTCCTGCGTTTTACAACACTGGGGCTGTACTTATGCGCGGCGCAACTTGCTTGCGGCTTGTACATGCCTGTGTTGTACGTACAAATCTGTGTGGATTATGGGCGACCACAAGTGCTGCGTTTCCGTAGGCGCCACAAGACTGAAGGCGGCCATTACATCTGTGTATTCGTGGATGCTACACTGTTGCAAAAAATAGAATATTTGTGTGAATTGTCGGCGCATCTCCAGTCTAGAGAAAAGAGATCCAGTTTAGTGTCGCCCCCGCAATCCTGACTCGATGTTGACGTTGACTCAATCCTGTCGATGAGCGTCGCAGTAAAGTGTTGATATATATTCATATTCAAAAGCACTGAATTTGAACTCTTAGTTGGGTATTTTAAATACTTTGTAAAAATTATCTATAGCCTATGAATATGTTTCATTGAATCTTAAGACATTTAAAATAAAATGGTGTATCTGCATGATAACCAATTATAACTATTACTACTTCTATATTCTGCAATACAGTGTATTTACAAATGTAACTGACAAATATCCACTTTGGATATGTTATAATTGTATATAAAATGATTTGTAGATAATAACAGAATTTAAACAACCTAATGACGATTTATCTGTAAATGTTATCTATTGCAGGAACAGGTGCATGTTGCAGATTTCGTGAATTATGCAGCCTTGTTATGCGGAAATCGTACATAAATGTTTACTACAAAGCTCATGGTATTGTATGTGTATGAAAATAAGCATAATTTGTATTTAAACGTTACTTAAGTATTGTTTAAACAATTATCGTATAAAACTTGAGGTTTTTTGAAAAATAAAAAATGCCCATGTAGCATCCTAAATGTGACAAAGTGAAATTTTTGAAATAGTGGCCACAAACAGTGACTGAAGTAAAACTACTTAACGGAATATAATTAAACTTTACAAAAATATTGAAAACACAATAAAAATAATAATAAAAATGATAAAGTATTGTTGACTACGTCGACGACTACTACGATATGTCGTTTTAGATCGATGAGTTTCATTTCTTAACGAACACTTTGTTCGATGTTTTTAATTGGAATAGGAGCCATTACTGTAAAATGCTAAGTAATGTCATTTATTAAAAATATGAGGATTAATTTCGAATGATATTTAGCCACGTATCTTCATAGTTACGATACTTAAACATAAATAGCTCTGTTTCCAGTTCTGTTCTTTCTTCGACTAACCTACACTACAAGGCGCTACAAGACTGGGCACACATTACGTTTGTGTATTCGTAGATGATACACAGATGCCTAAAATACAATATTTCAATGTATTGTCGGCGCATCTTCAGTCTATAGAAATAAGCTCTAGTTTAGGCCGTCTTCAGCAACGCTGACCAGATCTAAAAAATGAGCGCCGCAATCAGTGTTAAAGTACTAAAAATCTATGACGGAAACGAATTTTCTTAAAGCTTATTCATCCTTTTACCTTATATAAGTAATGGAGCACTTTAAGTGAAGCGTGTTAAACATATTGAATGATTAAAAGTACTACACTGGTGGTTATTAATGAAGCTATCGTGACTTAGCCCACGACTTACAGATAATCAGAAATTCATTGTATAAAAAATATATATTATATTTTACCTTGTAAAGCAATGTAGATACATTGCTACCAAGTTAAATTCATGTTCGTTTATCCCATTCATATGCTAAAAAATGAGAACTGAAACGATCTAAACTTTAGTATATCAGTAAGATAAGATCGTTGATGCAATATCCAGTCTAATATTAGAGCAGAGAATACGTTTGTAGTGAAGTGACGTCAGGTTCGGCTGAAATGAGGTCGAACGGATTGTTGTTAACTGGCAAATTAATTACGGTTACTGGACTTATTTTATTACTAACAAAATGAAATATTCCGCAGTTTTTCCGCTTTTCTGATGTGAAATGTCTAATACAATATATTAGAGATATATATATAGGTATTTGAAAAATAAATAAAACAACATTTCACTTTAAATTTATTTAATTACCAATCCTTATTGCAAAGTTACACTATCATCTTACTACACTATGTAAAAAAAACAATGTTTGATCTACATATTAGTAAATGGATTGCAGATTCAGTTCACCATTATTTCTTTAATATATTAACTGTAAGACAACTTCTCTGTTTCTTATTATTGCCCAAGATATCAATATTAGTTCACAACTAGACATATTACAACCAATTTATCGATTGTAACATTTTGCCTACATTGGCTTTAACATACTGTTGTTGACCATACATACATCAGTATGAAAAGTTTTAATAATACAACACTAATTCATACTCATCAAGTTATCCACCCTGACACGCTTAACATAAAGATTATGATAAAACATGCCTCCGGGTAATAATAGACCATTTTAATACTATGATTTGGTTTACGTTCACAAATAATAACAGATAGAAAAAAGATTATTACGATGGACCTACATCTATGTCACTTCATGTAATGGGAATAAAAGAATACTCATATTTCTAGAAGTGATGAGTTATAATTTTATATGTACATAATCATAAGTTTTTGGAAGCTTTAGATCAATAGTACTACTATAGAATGAAGATAATAAACTGTCAAAGGTATAGAATAAATGACATTAAATTAATCACGAAATGCACTCGAAAATACAAAAACATTTGCTTAGGTGCAGGAGCTGCAACACCGCACTATCAAATACAGTACTAAAAATAATCTTGAATCATTAAAGAATGTTATTAAAAAATGGCCCTACATGTGCGCACCACTAAAGTGTTTAAGTAGCAAAAGATACGACACGCGATCATTTCTTTATTTAACAAAATGGGCAGACAGCCCTATGTCAATCAAGGCAATCTATATTATTAGCCATACAGCATCCATTTTATGGTCATGAAAACCATCTTTTGGTTACTTATTTCAAGTGAAAAAATCACACAAAAAGGTACTCACTGGAAGCTAATTTTATTTTCTTATATTCACAAATACCTAGGTTGAAAAAGTAAACAATTTTATAAAATGTCAATAACATTGATTGTTTATGTCACCATGTTTATATTATTGCCAATATAATTAGTCTCAATAGCATGTCAAAAACCACTATTCAACTCAATTAATTCCATTCTTTAAAAATTTAAGTTATATTCATTTATATTAAATTTAATTATTGACTTATATAAAATGATGTGACAGGGATTGCTGTCGGCAGTTCTTCTGCATGCAGGTGGTGGAATGGTACTTACGCAGGCAACTGCAGCTTCTTTCCCTTCAGAACTGAAACAATACAACAAAAGGTTTTAATATATGCATTATAATGGACTTTTATAATTTGTGAATATTTGCAATACCCATAATTGCCAGTCAGGGAATATGTAAAAAGGAAGTCTTTACATATTTCCACTATTATTCTCTTAATAGGCTCATATTACAACACTTGGAACTCTGTAAATATTCCCAAATGGAAAAAAATTCTTACCTAAAATTGATCAAAAATACATCAAAATTCCTAGAATGTGATAGTTTTTAAGAGTTATTTGTTACCATTTCCTAAGTACCTTAGCTATAGTGATTTTCGAAAGATACTAATGCATATGTTCTATGTGACCTTCCTTACACTAAGCTAACAAAGGTACAACATAATACCCAAAAGTATTTTGTTCCACTTATCCCTAGGTGTTGCTAGGAATGTAGGTTAATTGCAAACAATAATAAGTTAATTTAATCATTATATCAATGTATTTATATTAAATTGATATATATTTGTAAATCAAAGTAAATACATATGCAGACAACAAATAAATATGAGTTGATCGAATACATGACCAACTAATGTTATAAAGGATATATTGTTTACCTTTAGTGATATAGAGGTAGAAAAAGTCGCAGTAAAGCACTGTCTGCACAATACCAGCCACAATTGCAATCAATTCATAGTGGTCCTCCACAATGTAACGGTATATCTGTAAAATAAAAATTAAATACAAATATTACATTGTTTCTTCAAATATTCCTACTGCAACTGTTATCTGGAAATAAATCAGTCCCTTGACATTATATCTATATAATTTTCCCAAATGTTACAGAACAATTCAGATTTGTTTCAAATACTGACATATATTGCGATTATCACTAGGATCTAATAAGCTAATTTAAAAACACATATAAATTTCAATGAACTTTAGCAATTTATCAGGGTGTCTTGACTCCTAGTATTGTAGCAAAGCAATTGAATAAAAAAATTCAAATAAACTGCTAAAAAACACATTAGTTAAAAAATATTTATCTAAGAACTATAATAATAACATTTAAAAAAAAAAACATTTTTTTATCATCATATCACAATACTGAAAATTGAAGATCAAACATTTGTTTTACTTGCATACACAACAAATATTATAAAATCAATTTGTATATTTACCCAGTTTAGCAAATAAAGTCCTCTGTATGATCCCAAAGCAAACAAATAATGGGACGTAATGCTTTCAGCTTCACCTGTTTTTGACACCAAAAACAGTTGCGGCAAAATTGCTACAGACTCCAAATAGATTGAAAATGTCCAAAACACCTATAAAAACACAACATATTATTTTTATTACGTTTTGTAAGTATCTAAATGACAAGAATTGTTAATTACATATACACACAAAGTAGTTATTATGTTATAAGCAAATGATACTAACCTCCAGTACAGTAAATTCGCGATTAATCAATAAAGCTAAGATCACAGATGGAATAAGCAGGAATTCGATCCTGAACGTGTCGTGGTTGTGGTCATAAGTGGCTCTGAATTTCACATACATCAAATACACTGTAGCGTATGAAGCCGCAATGAACACAATCTTCATAATAGTGTTATACGCAGAAATTAACGTCGTCAGCAGATCCAGGTACCGCGTCGTATACACAATCGCGAACAGAATCTGAGATTTTCCCGATATTCCTGGAAAGAATCCACAAATGGTTTTTTCCATTAAAACACTAAAGTGAACACCCAAACATGCCGGTACGAGACAATTTACCTGCACATGATCTTGTTTTCCAGATTTTCAGTAACAATATTATTATGGCTAGGAGGTGGGATAAATCAGCGAGTAAACGGAATATATTCATGATTTATAGATTTACAACGTAGCTTATGTTAGACGCCGCGTAAATCTACACTCAACAACCTCCTCATTCGAGCAAAAATGACGTGGCTGAACTGTCAACGTACACTAAAATGTAAATGTTGCCAGCATAATAAAATATACGATTCTGAAAAAGATAGTTTAAAAATATTGCGAACTGTAACTGTAATTATGATTTCTATTAGAGGCAGTCTTTGTATACGTTATTATTCTATAAAGTATTTTTGAGTCATAACTCTTATTTCATATCTTGTATTAGCATCATAATTATATATTTAGATATTACAAGATTATAAAAATATTTAACTTACTTTTGACGTATCTCTGATACAACGAATAAAGTGCAACAAATAACCATCCAAGGGACAAACTCGTTTTAAAACATTGCTCATAGATATGTCTTACTGATCCTTTGACAACCGTTATCCGCCTGTTTTCTCTTTTTAGGCGCACTTGCGCAGTGTAAACTGTAAACGATAGGAAAAAATGACATTTATTGAATGTCAAACCAAATGCAATAACAGTCAAAACATCGCAGCTGATTTTGACGTTAATTATAACCTATAACCAGTGAATGTAATCAAAAGTAGTTATTTCTATATACCACACTGACCATAACAATGAATATAAGGAAAAGTTATTAATAAGATTTTAATCCGCTAATAAAATTAAAATGGTGCGAATTTTAAGGTGTATCAATTGCTCGCATTCTTTGGATTTTAAACAATTTATAAGGTATTCTATCAATTATTTTGTCACAAATAATATTTCATTTTAAACACGTTTAAAAATATATCCTTTATTATTCTTTTCTATTTCTAGGGTTTTAAGACGTTCCTATACTTCCGGGACAGATAATAGTGTGCGGGATGTAAAAAGAATTAGAAACTTCAGTATTGTTGCACATGTTGATCATGGTAAAAGCACATTAGCTGACAGATTACTAGAAATAACTGGAGTTATAAAACCTGGCAGGGAAAATAAACAAGTTTTGGATCAGCTGCAGGTAAGTTTTAGCTCAAATATTCAACAGCCTATCCTGAAGCTATAATTTACAACTAGATTGACGTAGATACCTATTACATACAGCTAGATGTAAATTACAGCTTGACTGACATCTGAAACATGTCACATAATTATAATCAGATTACTCAGAGCTTTTCCCATAGTTTTAAAATGTGTTTAAATTCCACCAATTGGCCCTTGTTTACCAAAGTAAATTATTGCATAACGAAACGAGACCTGTGCCTAGCAGTGGGATACCACTAAGTTTATAAGATTAATAATGATAACATGACATATCCAGGTATAACAGGGCAAATCAAACAATCACATAGAGATCAATGCCATTATCTTATTACCTAAGCTTTAGACATAGCTTTCTTGGAAACATCGGCCTAATAATTGTAGTTAAAATAGGATATAGCATAATCAATATTGCATGCAGTAATTTAACACTGTGTATTGTGAGGCGCTTATGGCTTGTACATACCTGTTCTGTATATACAAATCTGTATGGATTATGGCTGACCAAAAGTGCTACATGCTACAAGACTGAGGGTGAGAATTATATTTGAGAAATATGTGTATTCATAGATGATATACAGATGCTAAAAAAAATAATATTTCAGTAATTTGTCAGCACATCTTCAGTCTAGAATAGAAAAATAAGCTCCAATTTACTACCGCCTCCTGCAATTCTGACTCACACATGCAACATGCTTGTTTGAAATGTTGATAAAAGTAATATTTGAAACTTTTATTTTAGGTGGAAAGAGAAAGAGGTATTACAGTAAAAGCAGTTACTGCGTCACTAAATTATACTTATAACAATGAACTATATTTACTTAATCTTATAGATACTCCAGGCCATGTGGATTTTTCTAATGAGGTATATTAACCAATCTATTCATAGCATTTAGGTTTAATATGTAAAATGCAAGTATAATTAGACATTACACTAGATTTTTTTTATGAAATTTAAAATTTAAAATGAACATACAGTCATTCTAATGTTAAGTGGTTATGGCCTCTCAGGAACAACTGTATCCAACCAGAGTCCCACCAAAGTCGATGACAGCTGTGTTGCTATTACTGAGAACAAAAATTGACATCTCATAATTATGTAAGTGAGCCAGCAACCATACCCTTCAATGAAAATGCAGGGATGTGAGGATATTATAGAAATGGATGCAAAGATGGCGCGTCAGAGTTAGAACCATACTAGTTCTACCACTTTATGAGATGTAGAATATAATTTTTGAATACCGTCTACCTAAATAATTTTTACGTAATTTCAAATTAATTACATTGTTTTATACAGGTTGTAAGAAGTGTAACAGCTTGTCAAGGGGTAATTCTGTTAGTAGATGCTAATGAAGGTATTCAAGCACAAACTGTGGCAGTACACTCTTTAGCTCAGAGAAACAACCTGACAATAATACCAACACTAAATAAGGTAGACTTACCTAGAGCAGACCCAGACCATGTAAAAATGCAACTGAAATCACTCTTTAATTTCAATCCTGATTCTGTATTGAGTATATCTGCCAAAAAAGGATGGGGTGTGGATGAATTACTAGAAGCAGTGGTTACTAGAATACCTCCACCCTCTGTAGATTTAAATGGTCACTTTAGAGCCCATGTTATTGATACATGGCATGATAAATATAGAGGAATACTATGTTTGGTATATATCCATTCAGGAGTTGTGCAAGTTGGTCAGACAGTAAAATGGAGGTCTGATTCTAAACAAAATGTAGTGAGATATCTGGCAATGTTACGCCCACATGAAGAACCTATTCAAGAAGCTTTTGCAGGACAAGTAGTTATGATAGGTAAGTAGGTGCAAGCATAACGTAAAATGTTGCTTATTACTAATTTTCATTGATTGTTGTTGTCTGCAGTAGAACAGTTGTATCACACTTTAAAAATGATGTAATAAGAATTTGTCAGTAATTTCTAACAGTATTTTATATTACTTGTATTTAACAAGAGGTCCTTGCTCCAACGAAACATAAGTAGTAACAATAACCCATGTTCCTGACTTCCATAAGAAGGCAATGAAAATATCAAGTAGTGATTAATGGGTAGAGCCAACCATTACTATCGCGGAGCAAAACATGTATAGAAAAATACTAACTCTATAATATTGATCGCATTTCAGGATGTGGTCCAAGAGGTGGTGGATGTGTAGGTGACCAACTCCTCTCAATAGATCTAGTTGAAAGCACAAAAACAGTGTCAGCACCTCCAGTAAAACATATGGTATATGCTGGCATCTTCCCTGCAGACCAATCACATCACCTACAATTAAGTGATGCTATAAAAAAATTAGCATTGAATGACTCTGCTGTGTCTGTGAATATAGACTCCAGGTAAGATATTGTCTATAAAAAACACTAAGGGTAGTAAAATTTTCGGTTTAGTTTTATGTGGCTAGCCTAAATCAACAGTATGCACTGTATTACAGTTAGGAGGATTGTTTGTTAGTCTATAAACCTTGCATAAAATTGTTGTCATTGATACATAATCTGTGTACAATATTCACACTTACAACAGAGCACACACTTTTACTGGTGTAAACCTTAAAGTTCGTAAAGACCCTTATGTTATAATTGATCTTGTTTTACTTTAATGCCTCTTCGTCACACCTATTTCTAGCGTGAAGCAGTTTTTGAGTATAGGTAGAATGGGTGATCACAAACACTTCTGTTTTCATGAATTACAGTGACCACTTACCATTTCGTTTACATTCTCGTTTTCTTCTTTAATCACGTAAACTGGTATTAAACATTATGTAACTATATTGAAGTGTTTTGAGTTTTCAGTCCAGCTTTGGGCCAAGGATGGCGCGTAGGATTCCTGGGACTACTTCACCTCGACGTATTCACTCAGCGACTGTTACAGGAGTACAAAGCAGAGGCAATACTTACAGCTCCATCAGTACCTTATAAAATCAAGTATGTATTATTCAGTTTTTTTTCATAAAATATTTACAGACAATATTTTTGAATACGTACAACGCCATCTATCGTCACGACGAGTCTTGTGTGTTTTGAAGAAAAATATAATTTCAGGGTAATGGGAGCCAAGACGATAAAGAAATTTGGAGGAAAGGAAGCTTTAATAACAAATCCTCTACAATTACCTGATGCCAGCAATATAGAAGAATATTATGAACCATTTGTAACAGGTAACCATTTGAATACTTGAATTTTGTGTATTATGTATACGTTTCAAATATTAATTAGATATTATTATTACTTTAGTTCATAATACATACACATACAATATTGTATATGTAATTTGGAAACATACTTAATATACTTTTTATAGAATTATTATTGCAAGTATAAATCTTAATTTGTTATTTCATGTAATATTATGAATTAATTTTTAAAACATTAACTGAACCTGACGTTATTTTTTTGGTTTTCATTAAAAGGCTAAAAATTCAAATACTTATTACTGTTCCACTGCCGGAAACGGGTCTCCGCATTACACTACCGCTTACTGTCATTTCTCATCTACATCAACATAAAAAAAACATCAATGACCTTTATATTTCAGGCACCATAATAACACCTATAGAATATATTGGACCTGTTACGACCCTTTGCATAGACAGACGTGGAACACCTCTACCTTCAAGCGCTATTGACGATAAAACTACTATGCTGCAATTTGTACTGCCATTGTCAGAAGTCGTGGTCGATTTTCATGACACCTTGAAAAGTCTAACTTCAGGATTTGCTAGCTTTGATTACCAAGACCACGGTTTTCATCCAAGTTCGTTAGTACGGGTGTGTAAGAAAATCGTTGTTTATATTCTTTCTACTATATACTATAAAACTAAAAAAACAATCTAAAGGGAGTCCGTACCCACGCAACATTGTGCCAAGAAAGCTAGCTGCATTCCCGCACTGAATAGTGATTGCAATTCTACTAAGTAAACTAATTTTTTGAATTTTTTCTGGTACTAATTATTTTTCTTATATTCTTTAAAATCATCTGTTTAAGGAAGTTTTCTTATCATATATCTATTGATAATGGATAAATGTGCGGTAGCATTTAATTAAACTATTTCCATGTTTTTAGTCTATATGACAAATTTATTATGCTTAATATTTATTCCGTTTCAGATGGATATACTATTAAATGGATTATTAGTTGATGAATTGTCAACAATCGTACATACCAGCAGATTAGAATACAATGCCAAGAGATTGACTACAAAACTGAAAGAAATGATACCGAGGCAAATGGTTCAGGTGAAATAACTTTGTTTTCGTGATCTCCAAGTATTATTACCTCTATAAGCACTTTAACACATTCCCTGCGACGTCCACTGCTGTAAATTACTTGACGCAAAGCGCTTGCGGATTGTACACACCTGTCGTACAAATTTGTATGCATAACGAGGAAACAAAAGTGTTCTGTTTACGTCGGCGCTACAAGCCTGGGAGCGGATATTAATGTATTCGAAGATGGTACACAAATGCTAAAAATACAATATTTCAGTGAATTGTCGGCGCATCCTCAATCTAGAGAATACAGCTGCAGTTTAGTGCGCGGACCCGACCTAATATATGAGCGCCATTTGGCAGGTTGCTATAGAACGATACTTCATTATGAGCAATAACATTATATTATTTGTTTTACGATCACCACATCTCCTACGTATTTTTTTACGGGCTATAAGATGTGCAAGGCTTTTGTAAACTGACTGTATGAATATTTATTAAACAGGTCGCTATCCAAGCAGTAGTATCCGGTAAAGTTTACTCCAGAGAAACCATAAAGGCGTACAGAAAAGACGTAACAGCTAAGCTGGTGTGTATTTTTGTAGTTACTTTTTTAATATAGGCTTCGATCTAATAGTTAAAAGAAATAATAATTTATTTAATTTTTTTTATAGTATGGTGGTGATGTTACTAGAAGAAAAAAGTTGCTCAAACAGCAAGCGGAGGGCAAAAAGAAAATGAGGAGTGTCGCAAATATAAAAGTTCCAAGAGACACATTTATTAATGTACTCAAAAAATAGTAAATAAATATATTTAATAAAATATTTATTTCCTTGTTTTTTAAAAGCTAAATTAAACCTATGTTATAAATACAGACAAGGTAAATTTACTTACTTTGTATTCTATGGTGCCATATGACCGAATGGTAATTGATAAGTTTGTCAATTAATGGTATATACAAGTGCAAATATTTCCAACATTTCTAACTATTGACTCCCAAATAGTTCTACCGAAACACAGGTTACGCTGGTTTTAACGTAATAGAAAATGGAGCCTGCAAAACTACCTTGTAAACCTATCTTGTAAGTACAAATCTGTATGGATTACAGGCTAACAAAAGTATTGTGTTTACGTTGGCGCTATGAGATTGGGGCGGATAATACCTCTCTGTATTCGTAGATGATATTCAGATGCTACAAAATACAATACTTCAATAAATTATCTGTGCATTTTCAGCCTAGAGAAATAAGCTCCAGTTTAGTCCGCCTCCCGCAGCGCTAACACGATCTAATATATTTATGAACGTTGCAGTCAAAATGTTAAGATACTGATTGCTCTTATTCAGATTAATAATTAGGTCTCACATTTTTCCTACTTGCGATTTGAAACACTATTTTTCATAGCCTTCTAGTTCTATCGTAATAATAACCGCAATCTTTCAAATTACCTGTATTACTACTGTCAATAGAAACAAAGACAATAAGTAAGCACGTTTATACTACTTTTATAATGCACAAATAGATGTGGTTTGATCCTGATGCATTCAATCTCCGAAGAGTTCTAATAGACCATAAATCATCAGTAATATGACAGGCAGATCAGTAAAAGGTACAAGTAAAAAACAAAATCGGTTTTATATTTTTTTTATTTAATAAAAGATGCAGATTACAATGTCATCGCGTGGTTCTAACAAAATAATATTAAAAATGTATAATGATTGAAATTAAAAATTAAAATTATTGTAATAAAAAAATATACAAAGAAAATGTCTAGTATTTATTAAATATGCAGCATTTAATATCTTTTAACGAAATGTCTAGGGTATAAATGTCGTTTGCTGTTTTAATCGCGATTTTACCCTCATTATTATTAGTCTTTTTATTTAAAGTAGGTATACCCAAAATATGTAAAAATATTTTTCACAATGAAGTATTATAGCAAATATTGTTTTTAAATTCTGGTCTAATTGCAGCCAACTTTTTCGAAATACTTATGTTATACCTTTTACATTACAATATATTAGTCTCACTATATAGATAACTCCCTTATCATAATTTAAAGAAGTAAAATACATGTTCTGTACTAAAGATAAAAATATATGCGAGACCAAAAAATTCCGATCTTCCTTCTCCTTCAATCTAATGATATAGACAAAACTTCATTCCTATAGTTGACGACAATGTAGACTGTAGATCACATACGGAAGTCAGTACGAAAAACGACGGTAAACCAATTGTTGGAAAAATAGAAATTGGATAACATGTGTATTTAACATGAAGTATAATAGTTAAACAATAGTATATTATATAAGCAGCCAGCAAACTCGCGGCATGAATTGCAGTGAAATATAATTTAAATAGCATAATATAAAGCAAAGCCCACAAGAACCATCCGTCACCGAATTTGTTCGTAACTTAGAGTGGGCGGTGACCTTTAGTATAGGTAAATCCTATAGGTACCTCGTACATTTAACTTACGTCAAATTGTCCATTAATAAAAGTATCAAAAACAATTATTATCTATAATACTTATTTTAATGTTACGAATATTTTATGTTATGAACAACATGCTATTGCGTAGGTACTATTTCCATGATTAGGCACTATGGTATTTTTTTTTTTGCTAGAGCACCCGATCAAAGCAATGTCCTTTATTCCTATGGCCCCGGCGTGACGGGTGCCTCAAATCGCCGACGTCGAAATTTTACGACCAAACGATAACGTAATTATACAAACAATTGCTATTGATAATTCTAAATTTAAAGTAATTCGGAAACCAGATGAGATTTCTTATTGTTTTCAATACTCTGTACGCCCAATGACCTCTTGTCTGACCTAATATGGTCACATGCTTATCAACAAAGACCGAGACAAGAAACTTATATTAAAGCGTATTGCTTCGTTGCACCTGCGTTTTGTGAACCACATGTTAGTTTAAGCAATAATGAAGTCGATTCGGGGGTAACAATGCGTGATTGGTGATGATGAACTTTCATGATTTTGTTAACGACTTACACAAAAACAGGCGATTATACTTTGGGAACCTGTCCCAGAATACAAATAGAACAAATTTCCTGTTGTATATAAGAGCCTTGTATGGTTTACTATCCTCCAAGCCAGACCATAACCGAGCCGATACTGATACAAAAGAAAAGCTATTGTGGCGATGATTTTTCTTGAATGCATTAGAAATAGAAACTAAACAGTCGCTACCATCTATGGTAACTTTCCATGGTAAAACAGTGTTCTATCTGAAATTCATTTCAAATTCACAATAAGACCACTTCATTTATACGATATTCATTTTCACTGTTTAGTAGATAGGTCGGAGTAAAGTCTAGCTCTGTTCTTCACCGCTGCGTCGTGTCTCCACATTTCTTCATAACAATTAACAGAAAATCATTTCTCAAGGCTTTCGCCCAGGCGCTCAATATTTTCTGCTACTGGATTTGCATAAAACACGCTTTTTCTAACAGACGCAACATTGTAGAATTCTTCATTAACCAGTGTTTAGGAAAGACAATCGGTTCTGTGCGTAAAAAACAGACGCCATCTTGTTTTTCACCACACGTACAAATCTTTATCTTCTTGTTTTAATATCAGACCCATCAAAAGCTATATTCCAATTTTGAATAAGCTATTAAAGCCGACGTCATACTTTTATGGAATGCTCTCATCAAATCCACCCTAGTAGATGTACGCCACGCCAATAGAGGATATTGACATGCAAATGTTTTATACAGATAAAAATACCATCATATACCTGCATACGTACATATAACATACAGTAAATTTAATTTAACAGTAATTAATATGAACAACGAGAAAAATATATAATAAATATTATGTAATGAATAATACAGTATAACAGAATGAAAAAGACGGGACACAACTCTAGAACTATTTTCTACACGTATCATTATTTCATGTTTAACAAAGATTTAAAACAACTTTTAAAAAACATAAGATTTCACATTATAGTGTGTTAAGACTATTTCATTTTTTGATAATAAAACATAGTCATTTTAAAGACAGCAATTTGTTAACAAACAATTATATTTAAAGACAGAGTGTCACAATCATAGACAAATAGAAATGACATAAATAATATCATTCAGATATACGAAACAAGTACTAGGTCAATAATAAAACATGTGTAAGTATCAATACTAAAGCAAATAATTATTCTGGTAATAAACAAGAACGGATGTAACGATGAAAGTAGTTAAATTCTCAATTACTGTATCGTATCGCAATGATCTAGCTAACAAATTTTAAAAAAACATTAAAATTTATCTACCCGCTCTAGAACTGCGAATCAACATACATAAATAAGCTTCAAAACGTCTCGTGAAGGTTTTAAAACCATTTTTCACAAATTACAAAGCATTAAGAATTTAAAAGACGAATTTGAAAATGTAATATGCAGTTTAGCCTCCATATTTATTGCGTATACTCTTACTCTTTGAAAATGTAACGTATCAAAATCTAAATATTTTATTAAAAGTAGTTTCATTACAGAACTCTTTTTGAACGTCAATAAACTACCACCCACTCGTAAGGCGTTTCATTTTGGAAGATGCGGCGAAACAAACTCCAAAACATGCATCTTTTCTATTTTCGAAGATGTTATTTAGAAATAATAACTTCAATTAATGTACCAAATGGAGCTGGAGTCGCTTTAGACCATATCACATAAGTAATAGTGGTTTTATTATAGGCCTTTTAACACCGTGATTGTTTAATAACCAATTGAAACTTTTTTCTGATAGATTTGTGACATGTTCTGGTAGTTTATTGTAGTCTGGTATGTCGCAATAGACGGACTATTTAACATTTTCGCATTTTAATAATTTTGATAATATTTAACATTTTAACGCGCTTGCGGCTCCTACACACCTGTGTTATAGGGACAAATCTGTATGAATTTCGGGTGAACAATAGTTCTGTGCTTACGTTGGCGCTACATGACTGGGGGCGGACATTACGTCTCTGTATTCGTATATGATACACGGATGCTAAAAATACAACATTTTAGTAAATTGTAGGCGTATCTTCAGTCTAGTTAAATAAGGTCCAGATTAGTGCCGCCTCACGCAATACTGATCCGATCGCCGCAGAAGTTTTAATGCGTATCGTACTCGTTCAAATTTGACATGTGGGAATTGATGGGATGAAATCGAAAAATGTCAAATTTGCGTGACAATAGTTTACAAATGATTCTTAAGAGGTAACAAGTCTACACTAAAAAGTCTATACTAACAATAAGTTTTTGATTGCTACTAGTGACTTAAAAAGAAAAATGATATTTTAATTTCATCCATATTAAGATTAACAATGATGTTGCGGTTCCTTACAAAATGACATACATACATACAATCATTAAATATATAAGGCATTTTCTATCTCAACTTTATAACAATTTCCTACCTTGTCAATGTATAAAAGTATTGAAATCTGATTATTGTTAACTTTCACATAATTACAAAGTACAGGTACTATCGCATTCCACTCGACGATAAACATTGTTTCATTTTATTGTACTATACATATATATATTGAAAAGCCAAAGTTTCAAATGCTAGAGGGACAAATTAACCGCGATCGCTGTTGTGTCCGTTGCTATCGTCAAGTGGAAAGTACTGTCGTTGGATATGACTTTGTTTTGTGTATCACTTAGAAAGCTTATCCTAAGTTTAGTTACAGCTAATCCAACTTCTAGTGTGCCTAGTAGCAAATGAAATCATACTCTACAATTTATCAGTATTTAATCATTTTGAAATTTGTATATAAAATTTGAAAATATTATTTAAAATAGTGCCCTATAGCCACTCGAGTTACAACAATTATAAATAAATAAATTGTATATTTAATTTACGTTTGAAACATGCTGTCTAATATATTGCTTTTATTGACTAAATATAGTTGTACATTATAAAGATTTACAGACATTGATATCACATTACAAAACTTTCTTAATTTCCCCATAGGTGCCAATACATTTGTAGTATTCCACTTTCAATAAACTTTAATCCTGCAGTACATACACAAATAAATCGTTATAAAAGCTTTTAAATATTTCAGCTTATCTCGGGACAGATATGTTATATTTTTTGTATATTTTACACTATATACTATAAATATTTAACAATATATTAAAACATGTAAGTATTACAATTTATGTAAATATACTAAAGCTGGTTTGAAGCTAAAAATTTGGCTTATTAGGCAACCTCCGCGTGGTATCATAAATTACCGTCTAATTCACTTGAAAAATGATTATAAATAACCAGAACTATAATTATTCTGTCATAATAAATATAAATTATTTACTTTAAGAACAGGTACATTCTTATCAGCTTAAATTGCATATTGCTTTTTTTAAATTTTTCGACTTTCTGAAACAAGCGACTTAAAAGAGACC
>DWON01001237.1:0-25519 GCA_018251015.1 Phocides pigmalion okeechobee
CATACGTGTTGCTCTACTATTTGTGTTTTGTCAGAATTTAAACGTTTTAAATTATTTTTTACCTTCAATGTACATGTTTGTCTGTGGTATCATAATTTCTAAATGGGCAAATCATTTCTCTTTAATTATAAAATGTTACTTGATTGAGAATGGTCTTAGCTATGATTAAAAAGTATTATTATTAAATATTAATTTGTAGACCATCAATACTTTTATAGTTGTTGAAGGGATGTACTCAATTAGAATCGGTCAAACCAGGAGACGAGTATCTTCTTCCTCTCTGACCGATTCAAAATTTGGTATCCTGTGAATTCAATGGCATTATAATACATAGTTACATTGACTTGATGATGCAGCCACAATTGGAATAAGCAGGATACCTAACTTCTACCAACCAGACGTTAGAGCTCATTAAAATTGTTTCAACGAATCATTTATTTGTGTAGAGGACTTTTGAGCCAAGGGAATGAAAAATGATCTTTAAATTTAATTTACTTTCATTATTTCAATTTATTTTCATCTAAGAGCTGGCGCTTACCAGCCGACAGATGTTTAGCTACATAGCGAGGTAATGTTGCCAGTTTCTTGGGTACACTTCCGCAACGCAGTGACAGACTCATTTATTTTATCGATATTTTTGCAGATATTCGTATATTTTATAAACATTAATCTTATTGTAGTTATCCTGGCAACCGCACCTCTCTCGAACACGAGCTCGAACATAGACACGTTGCTACTCCTGAGAACTAAGATGGTCGCTTCGCTTTAAAGTGTAGCCGGCAACCGCATTTCTCCAACCGAAACAAAAGTAATGGTTTACAGCGGATTATGGGGCGGCGGTGGTACCTTCACGATCGAACTATAATTCTTCCACCTCTCTGTGACCTGTAAGCTCGTTTGCTCGTATGTTTGGGTTGAAACACATTGAATTTACTGGTTTTGTTCGTACATTGTTATTTTGTTTTGTGTGTTGGCAGTATTGATCTATATAATCGAGACATTGTCTTTCACTTCTGCCCTTATCCGGAAGCTCAGGCCAGTCAGCCTGCAATGCGTGCAGCCTCTTTGAACTGATGACCCTAGGAAAAACCGGAACACCGTTGGAGTCAGAATATTCCAGTGGATCTCAAAAGACTAATGGATGGATATCTATCCATCTGGGTACATTAGTTTTATTACCATCCACCCATTAATGTCCTATTGATGGGTCGATGATGATGATGGATGAGAAAGTATTGGAAATAGTCCATCATGCTAATGGGGATTGAAAGATTTTTCGTCGCTTTAAGAACTTTAGGAATATCTGAACTCTCAAACATGGTTTCGTCGCGATACTTCCTTCACTGTTAGATCAAGTCATTACTAATTATGAATATGCACATAACTTAAAATCCGAATTTTGTGTCTGGGGTTCGAATGCCGGATCCTGTGAGGACGGTATCATAACCACTAAACTGTCACTGTTTTATTTTAAAGAAATTTATAATTATGACTGGTCATGCGTCGTTTAATCTTAGTAAGGTCTAGTCATATTACATTGAGTCAAATAGAAAACGATCCGATGAACTACTACGACGTACGATAGAGGCGTAGATCTCCTGTTTTCTAACGAGAAATGTAAACAAAGGTATAAAATTACTGCTTAAGTGTCGATTGAGTCTGTCGGGATAAGTGGTGTAGGTACTTAAGCCTGTTTCATACGGTTTAGCAAGTAAATGTAAGTTATGATAGGTTGTGGAGTATTGCTTAAAATATCATTTAAAGTATATTTGTAGAACTTTTTTATTGCTTAATATTAAAGATCCTATTTTTTTTTATTTCAGTTACGAAAAAGGTAGATGCTATTGAGGTTTTATATTAAACCCTATACTTATAAAAAAGGTGCATTCTATATCTAAAAACCTTCGTAATTTGTCATAAAAAATTAAGTTAACTTGGAGGACTGATTGAAATGAGTATCTTGGTCTCTAACAATAGCAATAGAGTAGTAATGCGTCCACACATGATTTCTGCTAAAACTTCAGGTATGTTTGAGGTTGCATATTACATCTGTGGGCTGCAGTGACCACTTTACATCAAGTGGCTTGCAAGCTCTTTTATAACTGTTTAAACCTTAACGATCAACTTCACATTAGGGATATATTCCGTTTGAGAAAATCAGATAAGTGTGGCACATTACCGTTTAGCACAAATATCGGAGTGTGGCCGGAGCACACGACGGCCGGGCACGGCGAACGTGCGAACGTGTGGCCCTCGAGTGCGGACGCCGGCGGCGGTGGCCCGGCTATATTTTTATTTGTCGATATCAGTGATCGGCGCCTGCTCCATTAGTCATGTGACAGTATCGACACGAGATCGGCCCTCGGCCCTTTTAATTCCATCGGTGCCCGCGACCGAACCCGCGCTCCTATGCAAATTTACACGCGTACTGAACAACTGATGAATGATGTACTGACGCCCTGAAAATAAATATCGTGGCACCGGCCGCTCGCCGCACGTGAATATTCAACGATGAAATAGATTATTCTCTATCGTGTAGAGGACTCGTACCAGTAATAGAGTTGCAAAATTAATTATGTTGCGTCTCACCGCTTTTGTTGCAACGAAAACATGCACATAGTAAGATTCAAAGCTATTTCCAGTGTTGATAAATGCTCTTACGATCCTTCGTAGCGATTAAATCTGTAGCGTGAAAAATGGTAATTTTATGGTTATTATTATATTTTTATAATAAATGTGCATTTGATACACAATGCTGACACATACCTACTAGATATATTAACACTACACATGACCCGGATATAGTAATTGTTTAGTTTTCCTCTAATTATTCATATTGACAGTAATTTTTGGAAGGCTTTAAATCTAACTATCTAGGTGATTAAGGAGTAATTAAGGAATTCAATGTAAATATCCGTGTAGAATATAACTAATTGATATTAAATGGGATTTGTAATTTTCTTTGAAGTTCCGTTTGCAGTTAAGATAGGACACACGATGTCAAACTAATTAATGACCACACATTCGACGCGATCAAGATTACGCAGGCTCCCTGAACAAATGGTGAGGCTCAGAGACGGCTTGATTAAGAAGCCTCTAGTAATGGATCGTTTTATAAGCTGGGACCTGAAGTGAAGTGATGTTTCGGCGTCAACTTGGCACCGCTCTACGGATTTTTAGCGCGAAAAGTGCGTAAGGATTGACGTATACGTAGGAATTTGTCAAAAACAGTTTGTTATGTAATATTTTTGTATAAGGTTACGCAGTGTGTGAGTACACAGGAATAGTGTGCGTCGGCGGGCGAGCGAGGGTCATTGCGCCCGCTCTGACTCACCACACGCGACATACGTACACTCTATCACATTATTACTTTCTTATAAGGTTGTCGCGTTTAAATAATGCATGTAATGTAACTGGTCGCAATTTGTGTTCTCGCGAGGGCGTGCTCGACTGAACTGTGGGGTCCAGCGGCTCGCATGTGCAACCGTCCATAAGTTACACATGCAAAGCCGGCGCGTTCGCATCTGTATGCGCTCTATCGCCGTCATCTCCGCTGCTGTTTACGATAATGTGCGGTATTATCGCTACCAGCCACAGGAACTTTGATGAGCGCTTTATACTTTATCTTCTTACCGCTCGTAGGCGTGAATCTGTGAGACGAGAGCGTGCGGGTATTTATAAAGGAATAAAATACGCTAAGTACCTGGAATAGGACGTACAAAAGTATGTCGACGCGTAAAAAATCTGTTGACCATTTCTGTCGCGGCTCGACGCGAGAAACAAGAATATGAGGTGAAATAGTTATCATACCTGCATTTTGTTATCGCGACATATTTTACACGGTACGAGAGGTAAAAATTGCGGACGCCAGTAATCGAGCAGTATGATCTTAGCCGATCACATAAAAAATAATTGTTCTTAAAGGAATAAGGCTTTTATGGAAAGTTCGACGCGAGTAATCTCATTGATCGTTTAAGCACGAATGAAGGCAGTTTTGATTAAATTCTGGTTCTCACCTACCTACAAAGGAAATTGTTTAATAAGGGTCGCGGCGGTAAAAAAGGGCGTGAAGGCACGCGGCACATCGCGTTGTTCATATCGATCCCATCTTAAACGGGCGGCTCCATCGCATACCAAAACAGGGAGGCCCCTTGACTTACCGCGCCAGCAAAACAAAACTAATGAATCGTAATTTTAATGTTTTATTTTAAATCGAAACCAAGTTAATGTGTTCTTATTTTTTCTCTTCGGGACGTGACTTACGTACGGTATTAGACAGTAGTAGGAAATTTCAAATTTTATATTACACAGATGCCTGAATACTTTAGTCATCGGTCTGTTCGGGGCTCACGAAGTGGGAAAACGTCAATCGTTCGGCCGCGGGTACATTTTAGCGATTCGACGAGACAAAATGTAATTGTTTCGAGCCGACACAAGACCGGCATTAAAGATATTATCGTGTTATCGATCAGCGTCCTTAAGCGGCTTGCAATTAGTGGTTTCTTTAAGCGATGCAAGTGCGGACCTCCCGCACGAGACCGCGTTGTCTGGCGCCGCCTTCTTGTCTTTATGAAATTATCACAAAATTGAGAGATAAAACCCGCTTCTGACGTGATAATAGCTCGCAGAGCGACTCGCCTTTCCTATTTAGGTGCGCGAATTGAGACAGAAGTGATAGCGTACTGACAGAAATTACTATGCCTAGGTGCTCTATCATCGAATGGTTGGCAATAGCGGTTTTTTATCGATAAATATTAACAGTTCTCTTTTAACCCTCCAACACGAACCGACGTCCTATTAAGTAAAAATGGACAAGGTGTGTTATTAATGTAGGTGATTATAATAGTAATGAAGTGTACAGTGCAGTATTAATCACTGATACACATTAATTCGATAATGCGGTGTAGTTTACGAGGCGAGAGAGCGGCGCCGAGGGCGGCTCAGTCGTCAGCACCCGCAAAGGGCGCTCGGCTTTCCTTAAAAGGAGCTGTCACTTACGAGAGACCTTTCATAACACTTAATAAGATGCAGTACGAGTGTAAAATTTCGTGATGGATCCGTGAGAGTAGTCACGAGGCGCCCGAGGGCCGTGGGACAGGGCGACTTTGTTTTATTTTCATTGCCTTATGTTGTGCCGGCAGCTAATTACACGGCGGGTTGCTTTTTAACGAGCACTCATTCAGTTTAACGGCGCGGGCACGCGCACTCGCGTAACTCGCGAAGCTGCTCTAGTCTTCGCTGTATTCTAACATCTACACTCTTTCTATACACAACAGAAAAACTAAGGATGTCGCATTCTAAGATAAAAATAATTACAATTAGTCTTTGTATTATTTTAATGAAACTGAAATAACAAATGAACATCTCTAAACAAATCTAAGTAGAATTTAAAGAGGAGATCTGTAACAAATCGATTACAGAGGAATTGTTACTCCTAAGGATTACCTTAAATTTATGCGAATCGGCTACCACACTTTAAGCTAGAAATGAATGTGGCGGTAGTATCTTCCCGGTTCTAGTTGTAGTCTCTACGGCTGAGAAATGATCATAAAAACTGTTTTCTTTTTATCCTTAAGCAAATAACCCTTCAATAAAGAATGAGTTATAGCAATGATAGGCTTCATAGCTAAGCAAATAACAAATGTTTACAATGAATAGGTACAATAATATTATTTGTAGATAATTTATTTTGTTTTTGAAGAAGATTCAGATTTATATCACAATCTTATTCGAAAACAAAATTCGCAATAAGTTTGTTAAATATTATAAACCTACTCCATTTTTTTAAATTATGTACATGACACATAAAATACAGCAGAAATAAAAATTTCAAATCGATGATCTACTTGAGGAAAAGTTTAAGACTTTCCCATCGTAATTAATCATGCCATGTAATAGCAGGTTGGGGAGATAAGAAGTAAATATGTTTTTATATTATGACATTTTAAGTATCTTAATATATATCTGATATATTGAGTAATAAATTTAGTAGCACACTTTACGCGAGTGTCCAGACATTTTACGAGGCATTTGGTGTTAGAATGGAATGCGTCGAAAATTGTAGCCGGTGTAATTTGGTCAACAGGAATTGATAGTTGACTCGCACTAGTGCGAAAGCTACACTGTTTGTTTTATGTGGCCAGCGGATCATAAGTCAAGTATCCACTGACACAATTCAATGTAGAGCTAATAGCGCTTCGAGCCGGGCCTCGATTTGTGTGAATTGTAACAGTTTCAATTTATTGTAATACCAGGGTTGTAATACGTTCTTAAGAAATATGTTTTAATGGATTATTAATAAATGTTAATTGGTTTCTACTCTTATAATGCTATTAGAATTCCCTGTCGTGGAAGAATTTGACATATACAAAGGCGAGTAAACAAACATCCAGATCTTTAACAAAAAGTCATTAAATAATTATATGTTTGTCTGTCCGGAAATCGAATCCGAAACCCTTTGCGTGTCAGATTGAGATGGTCAACGTTGTGTCACACGGCTCGTAACAGAATGTGTATGTATTTTGTATTTTAGTGATCATACTATGTTCCGCTTAAAAGTGTGCGTGTCAAGGTCAATTTTGGTAGGAAATTGGAAATCAAGGTTGAGCATTTTACTATGCAATTACGTTAACTCACGATTAACGCTTTTTCAATTTTTTTAATATTTCCGAAAAACATCGTAACTTGTTACTTATTACGACTAAACCGCGGTAGCGAAGAGAATCTGTTGTCAGGTTTCAGTGGAAAATTTTTAGATCTACTCTACGTCTACTTTGTTTTTTCGTTTTTGGTTTGGTATCACGACAGTAAGGTTAAGGTTGCAATTTTAAAGCTAACGTTTATTCCTAAATTAGTGAAGTTCGCGCATAAAATTAAAAAATTGCATACAGCTATTAATTGTTAAATTAAATGTTAAATCGTGCGATGTGTAATGTTAAGTGCAAAAATATAATATGCTCGTGATTTCACATTTACGTGTCGGACTCGTGCTGGTCAATGATAAGTATATTATCTAATTTACACTGACGTCGGCTGTTGATATGATCTGTGACTTTACAGTTAAATAGCGCCACTCTGAGGTGGCGTGAAATGCTAATGTGTGATAACGTCTATTATGACACTATCTCATCTCTACGCTTCACGATTTTTATGTTGTTGATCTGAGAATGATAAATCCGCAAATAAATCTAAGGAATGCGATATGAATTGTATAATCTATCTTGATTACCAGAATGGTATCCAATAAAAGATAATCCTAAAAGTTTTATATTTCGATCTGAGGTGTACCACTACCACCTTCTTAACCGGCCACGAATAAACTCTAAGTTTATGGGGAAATGCGATGGCTAGTTGCATTTAAAAGCGAGACGGCCATCTTAATGCTTAGTAGTAGCAATGCATCTACGTGCCATCTCAGACATAACTAAAATCTGTCTGAGGTTGGTTGAGTATGCCCATGCGATGTAGTGACCACTGAACATCAGGTTGCTTGCACGCTCGTGTGCAGCTCTTCTAAATATAAAATAAAAGAAAAAATGCATAAAAAACAACGTCAGTATCGTGTAAATAAAACTCTTTATATAATTTCTAAAATTTCAGTTTAATAATCATTTTGCTTGGGTACAAAAAAACAAGTGTAAACTTATGAATAAGTCAATGAACCATTTATCTACAAAGATGCAGGCGTTATTTAAATTTCCGCGTCCGTCCATACACTTTGCATTTAACGTCCTAGCGGCTAGCGGTATAAAAATATTCATAAAAGTGGTCGGTGATCGGGTGACGGTTGCTTGACGGCAGCCGTCGCATCGTTGCTGTACGATATCGATCTGACTGGAACCGCAGCCTTCCAAATAGGGAGATTCTCTTCCCAAATAGGTATCGGGCTCGCTTGAACCGCCATTGCGCCAACTCCGCTATCGAGCACAACACTCGCCATTTTCCATTGTCTACACGTTTTTGTTCGCTGAAACCTATATTGTATCTTCATCGAGGACGTCAACTATAGACGCCTGATGGTGTCAGTGCACTGGGCTACGACTTTGCAAATAAACCCGCTCCGACGCGTTTTCTAGGATATTATTATCGCAATGATTAATTTCGTCGCAGAGGAACGCTTTAATAAAGTGCTCTTACTTATATTTTGCTCGTCCTGGCGCGTCGAAACTGAACGGTTCACTGCAAGTTCTATTTTTGATATATTACACGAGGACAGTTGAAGAAAGAATAATATATCAAATTGGGTACATAGCTTATAAAGAAAATACTTATTAAGTTATTTATTCATGTACTAAAAATAAAAAATTGATTAAAACGTAATAGTTAAGAACACGTATAACTGAAAGCACTTTGTAGTTATCTGTTGCGCGTTTAATACCTAAATAAGGTTCGATAAGACTTAGTGGCTGTCTCTGTAAGGTACGCTCTCTGTGGCATTGAGTAATAGCTAGTGACTAAGTATTATCACTTTGTGACCTCCGGTTACCCTCTTGGTTGGCGTCAATCGTGATAAATACTATGAGATGGGGAGAGTAGGCGTTGTCTTCTCGGTAGCTGAAGCTGCGGTGATCTATCGATACTAAACAAATTTTTAAATTCCAATAAACAAACTTGTAATATTTGGAAAGTGTCTTCAGAATTATTATATCTATATACAAAAGCCGAATCTAAATAATGTACAATTTACCCGTGGAATCCAAGTATCAAAGAATTTTGCAAATAATCGGTCCCAAGTTTACTCGATGCTGCTAGCGACAAGAGGGCTGGATCATATCACTTGTAGAACTTACGATTGTTTCTTCATCGTTTTAAATTCAATAACACCACCTTTATAATTATTTCTGCTTTTTAACGGCAATGTCGTGCTGCTGTGTATACCTTCTCAATATGTTCAAAATGTAATAATGTTCGAATTATTTCTCTAAGATGCGTCGCTACGCATCTGTTATTTTTTTTTTTCAATATAATATTGACTCTTCCTTTTTTATTTGAATTTTATTGCAGTTATATCTACTAGTTTCATTTCTAGAAAATTTATTCATAAAATGTGATCGAAAGGAAATAGTGCATTTTTTTTTCTTGGTCTTTAGGACCTTACATTTTATAATATTGGACATATATAGCGAGAATGATAAAAAAGCATATTGGTAATGCTCGTAAATCATCATGATCAATCACTCCCAGTAAGTATTAGTTACTTTTTGTGAGCTAGGGGCGGCCCTGGGCGTCTCTCGGCTACACCCACCGGCAACTCGCTAATATTCAATAGTAAGTTTATCTTTATTCCGGACATGTTTATGCCGACGTTTCTGTTAGCTAGTTAGCACGGTAACAGGAACTTTATTGTGATATGCGGCCGTATTGGAGCCTCCCGTTGCCTCGAGACTGTCGAAGGAATGTAGCCTTGGAGTTCAATCATATTATTCAATGGGAGAAATATGTGTAGGCACCAAACCAATGACTGCGGAGTCGGTCCACGTTATTAATCCCAATTGGTAGTCAATTGGTACTAAATCTTTGGGTTATCGTTTATTATGAGTGAGTCTCCATATTATGTTCCGTTGTTCGCGTCGTTAAGAGAATCAATGTTGTGAATAAGTCAGTGTGTATACAGTTAACTCTTACGATGATATGGATTTATAAGATTATTTGTGTTCGAATCTCGTATATTCTTGTTAATTAAATAAAGTGATTGATTTATGAAAATGACACCGTTGAATCGAAGTTGTCTTGCATTCCTCATTTACTACATATTATTTACTAACATGCAGTGTACCAGAGTTATAAGATTCTAGCATCTTACACAAGGGATGTGGGGTTTGAATCTCTGACCTTTGAAATTCCTAAGTCATGTGTGTAAAAGAAAATGATTATCATTTCTTCAACGGTCAATGCCAATTATTGTCAGAACCTGCATGTCTGAAAGTATTCAAAAGTGTATGGCTACCGATACATATTTGGTTAGTGTTATACATTATGGCCTTCTTATTCCGTTAGGATACTCATCCCTAACAGCGCGATATGAAAACTGACGCACACATTGAAAAGTATCGAGTTATATAAAAAATGACAACCCTTAGTTGAATATTGTTATGTTTTTAAAAAGAATGCTTGTAAAGCATGTTTACATTGGTTATACGAGGGTGTGTCGGTCGTAGGCAGAGGACGCGGGTGTGAGCAGACGCGTCGGATTGCGTCCACTCGCCGTGCATAGCGCCGCCGCTATTTGAATACAATGCGCGATAGCTCAGGGCCGCCCGCGTGCACGCATGCATAATCCAACGCAATTATTGCGAATCTCTCACATTCCCCATGTCATCAATCATGGAATTCTCGTTTGTTAAAACATCCATTTTATCCTTCCACTTAAGGAATTAATTTCATATACGCACAAAGGTAAGGAACATTGTCTTCGCTAGTTTCCAAATTGAAGAAGTCTTGGCTGATCGAAGTGTATTTTTACAATTTAAAACAAACTTATTTTATATGGTTTAAATGATATTTTCATTTATTTAAATTATGATTTTTTGAATAAGGAAAAAATAGTTTGGACTGTCAAAGTAAGGATTGTTATGAATATTTACATTTGTACAACTCTAAAAGAAATGTCGGTCGTAGGAAGAAGACGCGGATGTTAGCAGACGCATCGGATTGCGTCCACTCGCCGTGCATAGCGCCGCCGCTATTTGAATACAATACGCGATAGCTCAGGGCCGCCTGCGTGCACGCATGTATAATCCCCCCACACACATGACACATTCCCCATATTCACACTTTATGGAATTTTGCTTCATTAAAAACGCATATTTTCCTACTTCATAGCTACTACACATAACGTACACTTAAACTTCGGACCACGATATAATTAAAAACTTATTGCGTTTTCTTTATTTCGTTTTTGAAATAAGAATCTTCCGGAAACGATTGGAGATATATAATAAGGGTTTAGTTGGAAGGAAATCTATTTATAAAGTGGTTAGTTTAATGGATGTTTCGATATGCTCAATGAACTCTGTTCTTGTGTGTCCTGCAAGTACTCGGCGCTCAGTGAACTGAAAAGGCTGTCACGCCACGTTCCCTCTCCGATAAGTTAAATGCACTTGCTATGTGATGTTTTACGTTATATACTCATTTGTACTTGCTATAGCAGATGTATGGGAATCGATCCGGCCTTTGAAACATACAAACTATCTACAAGTTAAAATTACTAGCATTTTGTTTGGATAAAAAGTTATTGTCTAAATTAAACCTCCTACAAAACCGTATTTGAGCTGCGTGATGGACTCTCCCTCTGGAGTTTTGAAAAAGATATAATACAATAAAATGAACTTGTATTGAATTAAATGAGTAAAAAATTAAAATATTGTGACTTAAAATAATTCAGGCAAGTTTAATTCTGTTAATATATCCATAACTAATTTCCGCTCACGGCTACTACTGCGTTTAGGTTGGCGTACTTTTAAAATTGGATAATTGTAGTAATATAGCTGTATATACTTCAAATTTAAAGCAAGACTTCTTATTGTAGATGTCAAAGTAATAGAAAAACTTTTAAAAAGAAATATCTTATTGCATTTCATTACCAAAACGTATACTCCATACATTTTGTATGTTTTGTATGTATACTACATTTTGGTAATAGGTATACTCTTTCTATTTTTGAAAATATTTTAAACGTGAAAACTATAACAAAATAATATATGTATAGAAGGCAGGTACCAAAATGTGGATCCACATTTAAATTTTAATTAGGTCGGTCACAGGCGCAGAGGCGCTGTCACCAAACACGTATAAATAACCCTTTTAGAGTGGGGCCACGCTTTCATTATAACACGTTTCCTAAACAGAGCAAACACTGCCGTGTAAGAGAGAAATAAATGAGGAAACATATCATTTTGCCATCAATTTTCTCCTAGGTGATGTTACATAGAGGCTGTTCGTTTCTAACGTACGTAACCTATTCGAGGCTACGTACGTTAGAAACGAACACGACCTATAGTCACACGGTTGTATTATCTGTATCGTTGGTGCCATGGAAGTATGCAAAGATAGATACTAACATCGAGACAGAACTGAACTTTAAAATATTTGTTATTATTACAACTGTATTAGACCCACAAAGCCATGTCAATGTGGCCAAAATAAGGATTAAACAATTTCATTATAAAAACGGCGACAAACATTTACATCAAATTATGATTTTAAAGTAACATTATTGCAGAATTTAGACATTTTACTATGTAACGGCTATTAATAAATAATGATATTTGATTGCCGATATTTCGACCCAGTTGCTTGGCTTGTGGTCACGGCCTTATTTCAAAAATTAAAAACAATCACAACGAATTTTTTTTAATCTGTTTAAAATCGGAACATTCGTTTGTGATCTACAGCTTCAGACACACACACTCAAATATAAACTCGTAGCAAACTTTTAACATACCTCTTTTTGTCGAGCCTTTTAAAGTGTTTAAGACTGGATATCAGAATATTTTCATTACAATTAATTTCAGTACCTAACATTATCAATCAATCGTAAATTTAATCAATATACTTAAATGACGACGATAATAATGTAATTAAATGATGGGTAATTATATCAGCAATAGATATGCTAAGAAATTATATAACAGCCTTTGGGTTATTCGTAAATAATAAACTTCATTATTATGTATCCAGGCAATCGCTTTGTGTCGTAAAGCGGTTTTTCGAGAATTAAAATGCATGTTTATTTTTACTGAATCGTTACATTGTAAGAAACATTTAAGTAACGTAATACTTATCAGCCTGTTTGGAGACATAGGCATTTATAAGTAAACTCTATCGCAAGTATAGAATTATGGAACTATTAATACTTTTAAAATTTAATCTTAATTTTTATATTTACAATGATCAAAATCTCATAACTAATTATTATAAAAACCTAATCTAAAGAAGCTAAAGGGAGTCCGTACCCATGCGGCATGGTTCCAAGAACACTAGCTGCATTCCTGCGTTGAATAGCAATCGCAAGTCTCTGCGCGAGATATGAACCAGCACTCTTGTCACCGGCGGCGTCGATCAAACGTGGTACTATTTGTTTGAAAAATTCTTAATTGAAAGATATAAATACATTCCTATTTAAAAAGTACAAAAACTTACTAAAAGTAAAGCAAAGTAAAAAATAATTGGCAAAAATAAAGAATATAAAATTAGTCCAATTTATAACACAGGCTATACCAGCATTGGTAAATATTTATGTTTAGGTACTAGGATTACGAAGCCCTTTCAATTTCTATCAGTATCAATCTTTATTTCCGATAAATCATTACAATTACGATAGGCACATTTCACTCAGTCACATGTTTTTATTCAATTGTTTATCTACTCGCTGGCGCCAGCGATGGCCTGTTGATGACGTTTTCTTTAGTATTAGTTTGAGGAGTGGAATTATCGAAGTCTGTCCAAATCCAGTACCACCTTAGCCTTTTCAGTTATCATCCACGTTTAAAAATCTCTTAATTTCTAAATGCTTCCATAGGTCTATCTCTACATAGCATAAAACGACGTCAATTCCCGTCGTCTGTATGCTTTGATCTGCCAAGGTAGGCCACTGATTCTAATGTGATTATCAATAGACAGAGTGATTCAAGAGAAAAAATTGTAACATATACTACATGCATGTTATGAAAGAGAAAAGCTGAGAATTACAAAGATTTGTAATGTAATGTTGTAAATACAGCCGAGCGAAGCCAGAGCGCGTCGCTAGTAGTATGTAAACACATGAATTTTGGTCAAAAGCGGTCACCCGTCTATTTTCTGACAATGTCCACAATCACACAAGCGGCAAGTTTTGTGCTTTACCGCTCTCTTAGAACCAAAATATAATAGGCACACAGGCGCCAAGAGTGGCGTTAGTGCTATCACACTTCAGAAATTGTTTGGAATATCAGCTGACTGGTGCTGAGACAAGAGCGCGTAACAAACACGTCTCGCAAAACATCCAAGAAATAAAGTAGTCACCGAAAAAACACGGCCCTTACTAATTGACATCCTATTGCCACTAAAAATCCACGAAGTATTAATTTTTTACTTTTGTATTAAGTAATAAGTATGTGTTTAAATTGTCTCCGCATTTTCTTTAAGCAATATAGTATATTTTTACTTCAATTAAAAAATTGTATTACAACTTGTAACTCCTTGCTTCCACTTTATGTGACCTTGTTAACAAAATCATTGTATATACTCTGCGTCTTTTGGGAGGATTGTACTCTTTATATTTTGCATGCAATGAGATTTTATCTCATAAAAGTACGCTAATATTTATTAAGCCGTATAAATTCTTGCAATTTTTATCTTTCGTATCGTCACGTTGTTGTACGAGTACGTTCTAAGCGTCTAGTAAACCCAATTAGGGTTGCCAGATGTTTATCATTTACTTGAAAATCTAGGGAATAGATTCTTAAATATATTAAGTTATATTAAATAGAAAAAGGTATTTTAAAGGGTAACAATATAAGTTATTGTGTCAAAAATGTATATGTAAAATATGAACATTATGGTCCAAGATTATTCTTTTTTTATAACATACTGGTTTAGGGATCCTCAAATTAAGACATATTGATTACGAACTAGATATAACTTTAATGTAATTTATGTTACTTTTTATAAATATGTTATATAAACGATATAAATTGGGAATTTTGCGGATTTTCCGGCCATGCAGCAACCCTAGCCGACGTACTCGTGTATCACAATATAAACAAAGTCCGCAGACGACGACCGACGCCGACGCGGCGTCGCGAGGCGCCCCAATAGTAAATGTTTCACGCCATATTGTACACTTTATTAACATGAATGTTGGCATCTCTGTTCGCCCATTAATCTCCATATAATTAAATGATCAAGTGAAATTATATTTAGCTCAGGAAACGAGGTCGAGCCCACGCACGTCTCGCCGTGTTCCGTTTCGCCCTATCGGACCACACCGAAACCTCTTGTCTGCGTTGAAAACTTCAACATCCGATGCGTCCTCGCTCGAGGTGGCGATTTCATAACATTACGAACGAACTGCACTGCATTCAAATGGACGTGTCGTTTAGGAGCGAAATGTGAAAAAAAACTTTATAAATGCATTTGTCTTTAACCAGTTATCTTAAAGTGCTTAATGTCAAACAGAAGATTCGTGAAAACGATTCTTATACATTATTAACTTTATGAAATTTATCTGGTTTACCAGTAATAGTAAATTCATCCAATGATGTTATTCCAATCACTCGGTGATATATTAGTTGAGACTCCTAATACCTTCCTGAAACCCAAGTATGATAGCATAAGAATATGAGGAAATTATGAGTCATTTTATTATTTACATAAGTTTATTCTAAACTTCAAATATTTTAAATTCTATTTTTAACACGATTTTATCAACTTGGGTTGTATGCACATATGTATGTAACGGATTCTTTGAGCATAATATTCACCAATTTCCGGAAGTCTGATTAATTTGAAACTTTTCATACGTATCAAGGACCGATGACAATGCAATAATATGAAAAAGAAACAGAAATAAATAATAGTTAAAAATGAATAAAAGCGTGTTTTTTAGTTTTTTTACTATTATTTATTAGCTTTAAATATGCTCACGCGAGCATTGTTGGAAATTCCATATGATATTTTCTTTTACATAAGTTATATAATTATGCAATCATATTATTTTATAAAAAATACAGGAACTTTGTAATCATCGCTTTCTACAGGTTTATTTTAAGTTTAGTTCGAATATTGCTATAACGAGACACAATGGCCTATGAAAGTGCCATGAAATTGAAAATTGTAATGAAATTGAAAATAGTAAGCATCTAATGTAATAGAAAAATATTTCTTATTTTTAATCTGAATACGGATCTGATACATGATGGTTTTAAACGAGGGTGGTAAGGCTGATCGGAGCACTGATGCATTGGCGTCAGTGCGAGCGTTTATCATCGTTACTGGAACTGCTGCGTTTCGCCGCGGGCACTCCTGATGTTCCGACATTCGCACACTTAGACAAGTTTGAACCCACTCCCACAGCAGCTAATAAAATAACATGTGCATTAAATATTACTCACTTGTAAATAGCGACCGGGCGCGACGCAGCGTAGGTATAGGTTATCGTCGAAGGCTTTCTACGAGGCTCGATAACGGAGCCACAAAACCATTAATGAGTGTTCTCGCTTGGTGAAATCGCTTAGGAAAAATCTCAAGTCTTATTAACATAGTAGTAAAGCTAGTTTATTCATAATTGGCGGTTCTCTCCCTCCCCAGAGTCCCCAGTGCAGTGCGTGCGGCTCGCCCCGCCCCGCGCCTCATGTATGTCGTCGCGCAAATAAATTGCGATCATAATATCGCGCGACATCGACCCGGCCCGGCCACAATTAAAATTTGCATTCTTGTCGTCTGATTGATAACTCTGTTGGGCTGGTAAGGCGGCATTTGATTTGTGTAGGCGTATCTATGAACACATAATGTTGCGTCTGATTGTTTATTTTCACCAGGAAACAAATGCGAATAATGCACCCATGAATATTGATCAGATTGACGTATAATTACGTAACGTTTCTTTTGCTTTTCCCTTTATTGATAAAATACGTCGGCATTAGTGCTGGAGATAACAGAGTTGCATTGCAAATATACTTATCATTTTATGCCCTGTCCGCTGTCAAGTTAAACCTGCAGGTTTAGTCTTAATCACAAACGGAAATAGCTATAGAATCTTGGTATACTTGCTTACTTTTAATGGAATAAAACATATAATGTGAGTATTTTTTATTTTCTTTTGAAATACCACGGAATACCTATTGAATTGTGCCTATTATATAGGTAAAATAATATTTTTACGATCGACTGATACACTATACTATTAACTTATAGGAATAAATAAACGTATTAAGAGATTTTGAATAAAATTCATAAACACAATCAATGGATAGTCGAATTAAGAATCACGCAAAAAATAATTTATTTTCTTGTTTCTCTCTTTGATGTGACGGGCGGAACAAAGTTATTGTAATCTTGCTTATACATACATGGCTTGTTCGTTTTCAATTTTAGGGCTTATCCACCAAAGAGTCATCGGCACCTTATTACTTGCAATGCTTACCTGTTAATTTTCATGTCTGTTACAGGACCCTATTATAAAAACGGTATTTAATACGATTAAAACTTATTAGAATTCTATTTTATCCTCAAAGTCCTACCTTTCCATTGTTTTTTATTTTGGAATTCTTGTCCCTATGCTAATACGTGTGAGTCGAATCCCAAATAGGTAAATACCTAACATAAATATAATGTTTCGTAGTAAGAATATATTGCACAAATCTTTCTTGTCGTGTAATTCAATTACTGCCAGACTTCATTACGTTAAAAAAATTGGCAGAAATTATAGGTATATGAAAATTTTAGAATTACTTTTTAGCTCAGAAATGGCAGTGTTTTGTAGTTTTTTAATACGGGCTAATAATACGTACTCGTTATGTAAAAAAAGGAATTTAATCACAACACTTTAGTTTTAAAGGTGAGCTTTAATTTAATATAAACAGAAAGACTAGGACGAAAGTGAATTGCGTTTTAACTTGGGCTTAAACGAAATAAGTAAGTTAATGTTCTTCTCTTCCGTTTATCTCACCTCGTGGCCTTCCTACTTTCACAGCGGGCTTTAGATACTGCCATCTTCTAGAACGTATTTGATTCGCAGAAAATGTATTTCAAACATTCATGTTATATAAAATTTACGAACATCCTTTCATAATGCCCGAACACACACTGTTTCGACGTTTATGACAGAAAATGATGATAGGTAATTTGTTTTTCGTGGAAATCTAGTCTGAAATAACAGATATATGTGATCGTGTGTTAGAAACAAAGTATTATGCATCGTGTCTCTTCTAATTCCGTGCCATGAGACTTCACACCCGAGAAAACATTTTTTAAAGTTTGTTTTTATGAGGTGCAATTGTACGATACGCTCATTCCACAGGCATTCGCAGAATGATCCTCAATAAATTATATCCGATATTTTTATTTAGTAAGTTGGCCGACGTCCACTATTTCTACAAAATTTTCTTACGAGACTAATATATAATTAAAAGGAGAAATAGTGTGCGAAAGGTTAAATAAAAATAGAATACTAGATCGAACCAATGTCTTATATAGAGTATAATATCTTATATAGGATATAAAATAAGTTCGTAAAAATCCAATAAATTAACCCAAATTACTCTCGATAAGGTGTTCGCTATCTTTAAAACTGTCTGCACGTCGTAAAACTGTCTCAATATGAAGTTTCCGAACACTTAAAGCATAAAGAGATGGTCGGCGTACAACAAAAATGCCCAATAAGGAGAGCGAATGATTTGTATGATTTTTATGTTTATGGTTTATACAAATTGGTTCGACAATGCAAACGGCCTTTACGCTGCCTTGCATTTTAATCAGAAACACTGGAAATAATCATAGGTATACATATATATGACTTGAATTATGGTCTTATAGAACGAGAAGAACCAGTCACAATTGCGACAACCGGGCGCCCGGGCCACTCAATGAAGACTAAAAACTACATAATATATAAAATTGAAGTGTCTGTCTTCCATTTTAAAATATCCAACTTTTACTAAGCTTACATACTTTGTCGGATATTACATACAATACCGTATTCGAATTTATACTTTTCAGACGCGTTAAGAAAACAGTGTGTACGTCGTTACTTGAAAACAACAGAATGAACTTAAGTGTTATGCAATGTAAATATATATATACATCTTTTAACCCTACAGGTAATCGACTTAAAATTATTTATTAAGTTATTATAGGTTCTAATTTATCATCTTATTATTATTTGTTTTCATTCAATAATCCGCTATATAATTGTTTAAAAGTAGTATAATTTGTAAAGTCTGCGGAAATGTCTACTTTTATTTTTAGTCTCTTTGTACGAATGAAACTTTGAACATGGTACATTTACATCAGAATCTAAAATTGTAGTAGAAAATCCGAATAGCTTAATCCGGGAGGTGTGTGAGTCTCGCAGGGTTCGACATAAATAAATAAAAGATAACGCAATATAGTCCATTAACATTTTATGCCGCCCCAATTACTACAACCTAACCTTTACAAGTTCGATAATTGTTTTATCGATAACATTATATATAATAACTTATTTAGATTGCGATTTTCATAATTGGTTTAATGAGTCTTATACATAATTTGGCCTGGAAATTGATTGGTGTAATAAAGGCTTGGCTATCCAAATTGGCTTCACTCTACTTGATCGAAATTGATTTTCATGTTGTGTTAAAATTTCATTAAATATCACGCAAATATTTGATTAAGAGATTAATTAAAGGAATAAAAAATATAATTGTATTTTGTAAGACCGATTTCAGGTAAAGACCAATTACCTAAGTCACTATATAGGGACTAGTAAACTTGTTAGTTGTTGCAAGAGTTAAGTTATAGGAATATTTTTTCTAAAAAAACCTGCCTTATTAAAATTGTATTACCTATAACATTTTAGAATTTTGAACCCCCATAACATAGCTACATCTATATTTTTTTATCTGTTTGTACAGATAAAAAAATCTTTATTTGGGCATCGCTGCAATGCATTTCGATTTTTTCACTAAAATCATCACAGTCATGTATGTACACATAATATATTAAGTAAAGCACAGACACGTTTATCATAAAGTTATGAGGATATAAAAAACATAAATCTTCCATATTTTTCACACTGTGTCTAGGTAGCTATCACATAAATCGTGTATGTAAACAGTACATTTTTTTACCAGATCATAGATATAGCTCAACAGGGGAGGTACCATAGCCGTAATTCATAATCTCCCGTGAAGCAAATATTGTGTAATGGTTGGAGAGATGCGATTGCCAGCTACATTAAAAGCGAGACGACCATCTCAGTCCTCAAGAGTAGTAACTCATCTACGCACTACATCGGGAAGACTTTGGCCCTGTTTAAGGTTGGACGTAGATGTCAAATAATGTCAATGTCATAGAAACTATTTAAAATCAGGTACTTAAAAGGGTGGCGGCCATCTTAGTATTACTAGCATCGCAGTTACGTACGAGCTTAGACAGGACTTCAGTTTTGTTTGAGGTTGTGTGTGGATGGCCATGGGCTGCAGCAGGGCAATAAATAAACAGATATTGGGTATTACTATTAAAAATAATATTCATATTAATACGCCGCACGACGCAGGTACACTATTGTGCAATCATTTCACAAGTTTAAATTTAATAGACACATAAAGCAGCTTATTGCCCGCCGAGATAACATCTAGCTTGAATTTCGCGGGCATGTCGTACGTCGCCTTGTCGCTAAACTGAATAGCCATTAGTCTTTGGTCTGACACGCGACGACGCAGCTTGCTAAATTCACAAATGTTAAGTACGTACATTAGTAACATATGATTTTTACTAACATCATCGTGAAATTTAGGCTCACCTCATTTATTTGTAGCCACGATCCATGCAAATGGTTCTAAATATGTGTTAAAAGAGCGTTAGCTTTGTGATTTTATAGATTTTTAAGATTATGTGTAATAGCTTTTAATATTTTTATTTGTAGAGGAGAAATGTACCATAAAGGCGTATGTTTTCAGACATATTGCAATTAATGTCTAAAGCGATCACATTAGTAGTCGTAATTGAAAAGTTTAAACCATTTATAAATATTGTAGTGTTTGATTTTTAATTTCATAAGTTAATTTTTAAGAAAATATTTATTTATAGTCGCCATTTATTGTCATTATTATTTAAATGAAACGTCCACTTTAAACTTTATTTCTTAGCAAATACAATATTCAAAAATTCATTTTACAGTTATTTTTAGTTGTTCAAGCTAATTTACACTCGTCGGAGATAAGACGTGTACCTCCTTTACCACATTTGAACATCTTTATTACATAATCACTTTAACATCAAATAGTGCCTTTATCTTGATTTATGTGTACCTTGTTGGCAGCGCTTTAAAGATTATTTAAAACGTGATTTCGAACTACCTGCAAGTTTATTAATGTTATATTTAAGGTAGTTGGATTTAAACATGATTTATATGTTGTTGTTTTTGTGATACGAAATTATTTATAGTATAGGTAATTAGTTTGTCAGCGAGGTATACTATGGATTACCCTTTCTTCTCTGAGAGGAGACCCGTGCTCAGTAATGGGACACAATAGAATGGTACGATCAAGAATTTACTTATAAAAATGCTTTTAAATGTGTTCTATCTTAGTCTTAGTTAGTAGATTAGCAATGTTGAAGTTGAACTACATGAGCCTTGTTACAAATGTACACGGGTGGCAAAAACATTATTATATTGATAACTGCAATATTAGTGCAAATTGAGTGGCTTTTAAAACAGGAAGTCATTAATAAAGTATGGACATAATATTAGCAACTATCGGGAAAATTATAAATGTACTAGTTAATGTTTTCGCTTTTGAGATTAATTTGCAGATAATATATAGGTAATAGCAAATTAGAAATACCAGGGCATTTAAAATGTGTAGCTTATGAAATTGCTGTTTTTTTTGTAGAATGGAAGTAAAAAGGAGTATGCAATCTGTCTAAGGATAAGTCTTGTACGTGGATATCCATAACCAACTCTATACAGAATAGATGTTCGTAAAGTGGATCACATATAGCCGCTGCACAGCAAATAAGCCGACAACCACTAATTTGTCCCTATTATTATATCCCTATATCGCCCCCATAATCCGCCGTAAAGCATTTCTTGTGTTTCGGTTTGAGAGGTGCGGTTGCCGGCTACAATTTGACGCGAAGCGATCATCTTAGTCCTCAGGAGTAGCAACGCGTCTACGTTCGAGCTCAGATAGGATTTCGGTCGGGTTTATTGTAGTGCGTGGATGTCTATGGACTGCGATTACTTATCATCAGGTGGTTTGCATGCTCGTTTGCTGCTCTTCTCACATAGACAATAATAAAAAACGGAAAGTAGACAAATTTTACAATGTATTTTGCGTTCTCGTGGTCAAAAACGCTCAGGCAAGGTTTCTTTGCGATACAGTCGTTTACAGTGAAAACAATGGTAATTAATTTTGTATTTTTTTTATTTTTAAACCTACAAATACGTGATAGTTATTTCACGTTATGATAAACATTATTATGCTGTAATTGAGGAACCTTGGGTACGCACTTAATAAAAAATATCATATACAAATATCCTGACTTACTGCCTATTACGCCGTTTTATTACATTTCTCGGCTATTATGTAAAGTGTAGTTATTCTCTTTATTTTACGTTTGACATTTAATAATGCATAAAATTTATATGAGCGTACCGCATTCCATGGAAAATTTCATGTTTACAGGAACCGAATAGCTCAGTAGTGCTTAAAGAAAGCGAATTTTAATGTTGTTTCATATTTATGGGGATACGATGACTCATTTATGCGTTTCTATGTCAGATTTTTTGACACTAGCATTGACATGCGGTTTTTATCGAGAAATATAAAGTTTAGATGCCAGCATTAAAGTGTACACGTAACTTGAAAATATTGCTGGTGTTTACCATCATTATATTTAGTTGTCACTTTTCGTCATGATATTACCTTTAAACGAGAACAGAGATACAAGCAGTTCGTATACAAAAATATGTAAAGAAAATCAACAGTTTTTACTTAAAATAAACACCAAAAAAAGAAAGTAATATTGCAATATTTTTATAACGAGCATAAGGATGATTACTGTCAATAAGAGCGTGCATTGAAAAAGAAAAAGTCGAAAATTATTTTACAACCAGGACGGATCTAACGGGGATGATTCAACCGCTACAACAATTTCTATCGTGAAGGAAGTCTTAAATTTCATAAAAACATACGGTTGCCGACTCAGTTACACATGTGACCAAATTAGTCCTCAAAAGTACCAATGCACCTACGACTGACTTAAAGTCTTTTACAGATGTAGTTTGCTACAAAAATGTCATTAAAATTTGACATTGCAACCTTTTAATCACGTATCTAAACTAAAAGTTACTTTTTAGAAACTTTGTATAGTTTCCAATTCATTTTTGATAGTGGAAAATATTTTGTTTTATAGTTAAATTGTTACACATTTCAATTAAAATATCATAGCTACATATTAATTAAAAACGATAAGAAATTAAACCTATTGCTTACTTCGTTTGGGCGGTAGCCTGTGCCAGGTACAGTTGATTAAGCGATGCGCGACAATAATTCTTATTAGCGGCGGTAGACACCTGTTGCTGACACCCGACACCGCCGCGTTTTACATAATCTGCTCATCTCGCCACAGAAATTAGCACCTGAGACTCTAATGTCTCATCTACACTCTCCATGAAGCAAGGCGGTCGACTCCGCTCGACTCTCGTGTTACCTCACCTCGGATCCTCGAGGTTCTTTTCGATAACTGGTTTTGGCCATAGTCAAAGGACGTGAGACGCGAAAGCATATCAACCACATTCTCAGTCACATGTAGTATGTGTTTAGCCACAAACATAGGCCGTGGGATTATATAACCTCTATATTACACTTTCATGGAATTGTACTCAACTAAGATGGCAACTGTTACGCAGCCTCTGCTCGCCACAAAACATACGAGGTGCACTTGCGAGAGTGTGGTTCTACTTTAAGCAGAATCACGGTCTCCCATTATCACGTGTTAATAAATTTTCACGCAAGAGAGTATGTAGCACTTTGATTTTTTACTACGTAACTTATGATTTGATCTGCGAATCACTATCATACTGGTTCGCGCCAAATTATCTGGTTTAAACCATTACATTTATCGGTTTGATGGCTTTTGTGTGCATTTTTATGACACAGTCAGTCATACAAGTCCACGGTCCATTAAATAAATGTTACCTAATGCTCTTTGATAGGATGATGAGATTTTATTGAGTTTTTGTGTAAGTTTATTTTTATATCCAATGAATTATTTGGGACAGCCCTATGTGACTTGTATGTATATATGTATACGGGCATGATTTACGTCTATGTAATATACTTGTTAGTTATTACTAGTGTGTAGTAGTCATGGTACTAAGATTTAATAAGACTACTACGTATTACATATATACATTCATAAAGTACTTACGTAATAGAGTACACCCGTATATTATCTTCAAAACAATTATGTTTTTCCCAGTTTTGTGTGTTGAATTGAGATCAATACAGACTTATATTATTTTCATTAATCTATTGAAATTTCCTTGTCAAATTAAAATGAGGAAAAGTGTATACAGCACTGTCTTTTAATTTAACAAAAGTAGCAGACGAGATTACAGCCCAGCTGATAAGGTCACTGCTGTCTATAGAAATATGTAATCAACTATGATCAGAATTCCTACCAGAAGAATAGACTGCAGTTTGAGTGGAGACCAAGTGAATAAATGGAACGCCTTAAAAATAATTTACATTATCACACTTTCAACAAAAAAAACAATGCTGCTATAAGGCAGCAAGAACGAACGTGAACAAGAGAGAACGCGACACTCCTTCATACGACTCTTATAGAGCTGTGTCCTGGTTTGACACTAAGGTAGAGTTATTAAAAGTAGTATGGGATGTTAAAATTTAGGCCTGAATATTAAAAACACACATTTCCTAATCTTCATGCAAAAATCTGTTTTGTTTGCTTTGTTTTGAACAATTACGTATGCTGATAGTGACCGACACATTATTTGAGGTTGTCTGTGAAACATGCATCGTTTGCTACTTCTATGGAATATCTCGAATGTTCGATTTCATACCAATATAATCGCGGAATTTTGTCATTTTATCATATAATGGCTACTTACGATTAACATTTTTTATTTGCCGATGTTTTGAACCAGTTGCAAAGCTCGTAGTCACGGATAAACAGTTTAGTAAAATGTATCTCGGATGTTCTAAAATATTGCGTTTCGAAAATGTATATGTATAATATATCTATATTAACTATTCGCTTCTCACGCTGATTCACCCAACCAACCACTAATAGCCGTATCCACACATGTTGCTGTCAATAATTAATTCATTTTACACTTGTTTGACACACAATTGATGGCTGCATAAAATTTAATTATGTTAAACAGGGACCGGCGGAAGACAAATGTTTATACCGACTGTGTATTAGAAGATTAGTAATTCAATCAAATTAAATATTTTAAATTAAATTTCTATTAATAATATCGATGGTATTATGTTTCAAAGCTTGTTATAACTAAACTATAAACGGTATTTAAGCAACGTAGGGTGTGGTTGGAAATTGGATGGGTGACCGCTGGTGGTTAAATTTCATGCACGGTTGTGTGGTAACTGCATTAACTAGTCAGTATAGGATGCCATCGACAGATGGTTGTCCTTAACTTTGTTATTGACCTTATATTGAAAACCTCCGACAGACCGATTGCTTGCTAGATCTTAAGAAATTTATTGAAATAAAAGAAGTAATTATAAGTATTATTATGAGAAAAATTATAAAAAAAATATTTTATTCACCTTTAATACATTGTTAC
>DWON01001238.1:0-25519 GCA_018251015.1 Phocides pigmalion okeechobee
AGCCGGGAAGCGCACCTCTCCAACCCAAACAAAAATAATGCTTTACGGCGGATTATGATTGCGGCGGTGGGACCTCCCCGGTCGAACTATAGTTCTCCCACCTTTATTATTAAAAATAGTTAATCGTGTGTACCCGTTACATAGTAAAAATAAAAAGATGGTGTAGCAACCATATCAAGACGCCGGCCCTTTCTCAAAAACGTATAAAATCTAAACTACAAAACTGCAATCAAATCTATTCGTGTCATAACAATCTTCAAACCATATGCTAGAGAGAAACAAACATTTTTTGTCGGTCAAACGTGCGGTGTCAAATTCCAAATCAACAGTCGTAAAACTATTTTTATTCCGAAATCTGTACAAATACGTTGCAATCTGACACTACCGTCTACTCTGTCAGTTTTCCCATATCTGAGAACTTATAACAAACAAGCTTAAAAACTTCATTTACTTCAGCTGTGACCACGATCCACCGACATTCAAAAAAGTTCAAAATTAAAATATCGAAATCTTGAAGCTAATAATAACAAAAGCCTAACCTAAACAATCTGAAGGGAGTCCGTGCCCATGCGGCATGGTGCCAAGAAAGCTAGCCACATTCTCGCATGGAATTGCGATCGCAATTCTCTATGCGAGATATGAACCAGCTCTCTTGTCACCGGCGGTGTCGATCAAACGTAGGACTAATTGATTGAAAAAAATTTTGGCACTCGGTACCCAGGGACCAAAGCCCATTTCATTATGAGGTGGTTACATATACTTAATGAATATCCAAGATACAATGTATCAGTTCATCGGCTTTGAGACCCCTGTTGGCTAATGTGGACCGGGAGAAAAGCCGGTTGATAAACTCGGTACTCCTTTTAAACATATCATTGATAACTTAATCTTACACAATACACTGTAAAACTTTAGAAAGATAATAAACACACTCGTTCGCTGATCATGTGTGTCAGAATCCCTCCATTGACATCTGCACACATTTGCCGTTATCAGTGTTGTTAGCAGATAGATTAACAGATGTTACTTATATGTACTAATATATATTTACAACTAGCTGATGCCTGCGACTTCCTTCACGTAGGCTTCCATTCTCAGGTTTTTCCACATTATCTACCAGCAATAAGTTTTCATATATTGTACTCACTACTTTTAAATTGATATATTTTTTTTATTTATAGACCGATTAAAATGAAACGAACAATAAATATTAAGTGAAACTTACTGCGATAAATTAGTAAAATCTTCACTGAAATCGTTTTAGCCGTTTTTTAAGATTAGCGCCATAAAACGCTCAGACAGACCGATAAACAGACAACAATTCTAACAACTTTTGTTTTAGGTTCTCTTGCCTTAATATAGGTTCTTAATGATGGTTTTTTTTTATAAAAGCGTGTTGTTTAGTTTTTTTAACTATTATTTATTTTTCTTTTTTTTTCATATTATTGCATTGTCATCCGTCCTTGAGAAGCGTGCAAAGTTTCAAAATAATCAGACATTTGGAAATTGTTAAAAATTATGCTCAAAGATTCCGTTTCATACATACAACCCAAGCTAATAAAAGCGTGTTAAAAAGGCCTGGTTTTACTCATATATCTTCTATATACAGACAGCAATGTGGAACAATTTTATTATTAGTATAGTATATAGTATTAGTATTAATCCCGAACACAGCTTAGTCGATCAGTTGGCATAATAAATACGCTGAGTAACTGTGCCAATGCTGATATCTCCGTTATATTTTACATAGTCTTCAAATTTTATTAAGTTTGAAGAATATTATTTATTCCAATGTAATAAAGATTCACATAAAAATGTTGCTTTTCATTCTAACATACTAATAAAACTGATTTTATATGAGAAGAGTAACAGAGTTTAAAGGTGGGAGAACTATAGAGATTATGAGAACGGTGGTGGCACCTCCCCGGTTGCACTATACTTCTATTATCTATCAAAATTAAATCATTCTTTTAAATTCATCACGTTTTTGTCCATTTTTCGTAGAGTTTTTTCGAAGTAATCTTGACATTGAACTATTATGTACAAGTTACCTAAATGATTCTTGAGTTTTTGTTTACTTAGACATTATTGCGTTATCGCGTCCTACTAAACATAATTAAAACCTAGTATACTCACTAAAACACCGAAGCTTGAATAAAATTTTGCTACTAGCGGTCACCCATCCGATTTTCGACCGCGACCGAAGTTGCTTAACTTGGATAATCGTTTACGATTTACACAAGACGCATAGCTGTTTTAATTCCAAACGTTACTTAACTTCTTCAATCGCAAAGAAGGGAAAGCTTGGTGATTTATTATATTATACCGGCGTCTAACACGGAAAATCCTTCAAACCCTCGTATGCAACTCTGTTTTTGTTATGGGCGTATTTGAAATTTATCATCACATCATTTAACGTTAAAGAAAACAAGATAAAGACAGTACCTTAGTTACCGAAGAGTTCCGTACAATGCTCACTAAAGTTTCTGAAGTCTACCTACCCACACTTGACCAGCGAGATGGACTAAAGACAAACCCTTCTCATTCCGAAACAGTCTAGTAGTGGGACTTAAAAGGTCAATGATACCCAAGATACTGAATAGTTCTAAGTTTAAACCAAAATTAGTCTTTGTTTTAAACTCGCACAATCGAACCGGAGGTTGTGGTCCCATCTTAACTAGGGTTCCCAGATGGTATCCAAAACAACATACATTTTACTATGTAACGGGTACTCACGATTAACGCTTTTTATTACCGATATTTCGAACCAGTTGCATGACCCGTGGTCATGGTCTTCGTTGTCATTGGCTGTGACCACGAGCTATGCAACTTGTTACTAATATGGGCAATTCAAAATCGTGAATTGAGAGTACCCGTTACATAGCAAAATGCACGGTGAACCAATGTTAAATAAAGCGTACGAAAAATCTCGGTTAATAATATCCTTTTTAAGGAAAATACTTCTTTATACATTCGTTAGTTATATATTTTTCAGGTAAACACTTCTTTTACACTGCGTAGGCCTTTATCAAAAAAATATGTGGCAACCCTGATCTCAACACATTGTTCTCATCTGTTCCGTTGCGGTTCGGAACATGTGCAACTTCCTTCGTTTTGTTTCGCGTCTGCAATATCTATACCGTTTGTTTCAGAAAGATAAATACAAACATAGAAGGCTCGCTCCTAAATTTTGTATTTAACTTCAGAAATTAGACATATTGAATATACATACACGTTATATACCATTCAAATTCATTATATAATAAGAAGTTATTCAAACATTTTATCTTTCGTATTTAAGTCATTAGTAAGATTAGGCTATGTTAATAACTTACCTTATCGTTTAGATCGCATTGACCTAAAATAAAAACAGAATTTTAATCTGTATTTAAATTAGGCAAACAAGGAAGTACAGTTTAATTCAAACTTGTAGTTAACAAATACAAATATTTCAAAGTAGCTGTTATGTGCGACTTCGTGTGCGAAATACATTTTTTATGTTACATGAGTAGTACGGTCGAAACCGTGTAGGCCATCTGATGTTAAACGCTGCAGCCCATGGACATTGATGTCTAACCTCAAACTAGACTAATCCCAACGGACGTCGTGCTAATCCTGAGGATATTGTTTTTTTTTTATGTAAGAAGAGTAACAAAAGAGCGTGCAAACCACCTGATGTTAAGTAGTCACAGCCCATAGACGTCCACGTATAACCACAAACACGACCGGAATTCTATCTGAGCTCAAACGCAGATTCGTTACTACTACTGAGGACTAACATTGTCACCTCGCTTGTAAGATCAACCGGTAACCGCACCTGAAACAAACACAAGAACAGTTTTATGGCGGATTATGAGGGCGGCGATGGTACCTCCGCAGTCGAACCTTGAAATATAATGAAAAATGCGTGAATTTTATGATAACTTTCGTATCGTTCTCGACTTTATTTTTTGAAATTCGACTTAATCTTTTAAATATTAATGTATTCGCTGATAATGTAGCTTTCTATAGATGAAATAATTTTTAAAATCGGTTAAGTATTTTTTAGATACAACTCTAAAAACAAATAATTTGTATATTAATTTATATATAAAGCTTTATCGGTTATATAAGGCATTATATCCGTTACATAAGACATTTACTGCTCTGTCGAAATGTGGTTAATTCAAAAATAACGTATATTATTTTATGATAATTATTTAGCGCATTGCTTAATATTTCTTTTTTATGAACTCTTTCATCCTAACTTAACCTACATTTCCGAAATTTCACTTACAACCGACCTCAATTTAAATCCTCTTTAGCGTTTATTTCTGATATTTTTAATCGTCCATTGTTCAACGATTTGTTTTAGTATTGTGTGGAGTTAAGATTTTGTAGGAATGCAACTTGCGGCTTGCAATAGCGATTACGTTATATCTAGAATTAATTTAGTATACACTCAAGATTAGGTATCGTTTCTTCATAATTATCTTAAATAAATATAGAAGTCGAAGGTGACTGATACACCCAGACATCAACGCTCAGCCGAAACCGAATTCTGAAACAATGCAGTTAGATTCGGTTTGCGGAATCTTTGTATAGAATAAGTGCTATTCTGATCCTTTTCACATAGATTCTTTATATAACATTAATATGTACTAAGAATTTTTTTTTGGAAATTTCGCCTTTATTTTTTTTAAAGTATTGTAATATCAAATTTTGCATGAACAAAAACCGAGCTAAAGCTATTATTATTATAAACATGCTAAAAGTACAATCGAATTCTTTCTAATCATTTTCAACTACTCATACCATTCTAAAAAACTGAAGCTAATCGAAGCTCTAAACCACATCGCTTTTAAATCCATAACGGTTTTCCAAACGTGACTTTTTGTTGCGATGTTATCATCCGTTCTTCACCAAGTCTTTTATATCTTTAATTGTCTGCCATATCTCTTTATTATTCCTGGACATGATCGTAAATTTACTTCTATTTTAAATTTGTTTTTACTTATCAATTAATCTTCGCTTCTTTCTTTCACTAAACTTAATCATGTTCAAATGTAATACACTAGTCATTGGGTACTATTTCAATTGCAGAACCGTAATAAATTATTTCCCGTTGTTTATCTTCGTTAAACTTTTATTAATTGTTCAGATGTGTTTCAAAATGGTCATTCAGACCACCCGTCGTTTAGCATTTTTGTTGAAAACGTCACGAACCATCGTTTGCCGGCAAAAAGCGACAATAACTCCCAAAGACTTATTGGGCACAAACTGCATAGCATAACCGCGGCCATTCATAAGCGAGAGGAAACGAGACGGTCGGACGAATGGGAGAAAACGTATGCGTGTTTGAGAGAGCGAGGGAGATTGCATTCCAAATACAAACACAGCCAGGCCTCAAACTTAACCGCCGCCCGCACCGCGCCGCATTCGCCTACACGCAACGACGCGGGGAGGACGTGCGCTGCGTCCGCGCATAAAACTCGAAACTGTTATGGCACCGGGCTCTCGTGACACAAAACAATAAAACGAATCCCATAACAGATTACCGATCAATCAGTGACGTTATTATTTGGTGTTTCTGTGAACCGGTGTCGAAGGTGCAGTGTTGTGATTGTGCGTAACTTGAAGAACCGCCGAGGGTACTTTCACTGGACTGAAAGTTTTTAAATATTCATTCGGAGCTTCTTGTTATATAGGACAAGACTGGAATGCAAGTAACAATGAGGTGAATATTTAATGACGATAAGCGAAATTTTATATTTAACATATAAACTGATACAGCATACTAACAAGGCAAGGACAAAAATTTACAACACAATGGAACAGTATACGATCGTAAAGAACTTTCAAGAAATGAATGTGTTTTGAAATCTGGCACTAATTTTGACGAAACTAAACTTTAACTTATATTAAACTATTAAGTCTATAATTTGTATGAACGATGTGTTCATCTGAAGTAAATTTGTGGACATATAATTACTAGAACCTTGAAAGGCATACTATATAAAACTGATTGAATGCAAGTATTGGCGAGCATTGATTAGAAACACTTAAGTGGACAGTCACCTACATCTGATGTAATTAGCCATTTATTACATTATTTATGATAGTCTCATAAAATATTAAGAAAAGCAAAAAATTACATGATTATACTAAAATATATATGAAATACTATTTCTTTTTTTTACTATACACGAAAATGTAATTATTTGGATTTCTTTTTTTTTTTAATTAATTTTTTTTCGCTTTCAATTCATAACCGTATATCAATTGCAGATTCGGTAATTTTATAAATCAGTAAATCATACAGACATTTTGTTTAAATATATTTTTTCTAAGATCAGAAAAATATTTTAAGACTGCATCAAATTACAAATCATTTCAATTCCTTTGCCAACATTATGGCTTTGTTCTGTTATCTTACATATTATATCTCCATGTGATAAAAGATTCTGCTTTATGAAGATGTTGTACCAGATAAAAAGTGTTTTCACTTCCAGATAGGTGATATCAAGGAAAATATTTCCGTCATCTACTTATATAACAATCAAAATATTAATATCAATTAAAACATTCAAATTAAATCAAAACATGTTTTAGAAAGTAGATTCTTTACCGAATTCTTTATGAGTGTCAATAATCGTAAGTACAGGTTTGAAAAATCTCTAAAAGATAGATTCTTGCTGATTCTTTATTTATCAAGTTTTTGTACACGGTATAACACAAAAGGAAAGGTATATAATAGAAAATGTAGTACAAAGGATCGCCTATTTCAAAATGAAATCTTTTCCAGCAGCCCCAGGATCGGAAAGTGCATATGAAAAGCAAATCTAGCGTGCGTAAACCATATTCTATATAATACGTAATATTAATTAAATTACACAATTAAATGGTACAAGTATATTTGGAGCTATTTTAAGCCCTTCATTTATATTTTTAAATAAGTATTGATGTAGTAATTAGCTTTTTACACAGTGTTTCTTGAATTACTAATTTAAACTTCTTTTTCACAGAGATTCGTGACTTAATTTCGTATTTTATTATAGTAAAAGATATGAATGCTCTGTAATTATAATTTTTATTTAGACAAATCCAAGTATTTTTTTGTGTCAAAATTATTGCTACCTTTGGCAGCCACATAAACGTTGTTAGGAGTTCCAATTATACTTGATGCGAGTATCCGATTTCAAAATTAGTATCAGATTATAAAGACCTCATTATTTCTAAATAAATCTAGCCTATTTCAAACTTTCTTTACATCTAGAACAGAATAAATTATAAAAAAGCCAACAAGATATATTTAATACTAACTGTAAATACTGCAAATACTAAAATAATGACATAATATTTTTTATAAAATTGCATACTTATTATTTTGCAAAGTTAACAATTTTATGCGCATGTTGCAAATATCGTTATACATTCATTATCGCTGTGTTGATTAGAGGAAAATGTCATGAAATGTATAATTTCGTTATAACATGTTATTTCAAATTTTTGCTTCATTTGTTTACGTAATCGAAAATGAAGAGATAAATTTACAATGCTCGATGAAAGCAAAATGCACACTGAATTTAGTTAAGATTTTCTTCCTAAACCTAAACACAGATACCATAATAATATTATTAATAATAAAAATAAATAATTGTAGGATAAAAAAACTAGATGCCAAGGCAAGTTTGTGTGATCTGTGCGTGAAGGAAGAGGGAAGGACGGGGTCTATGATTTGGCTAAGGTTTTGCACTGGACAAAGAAAAAGACGTCGATTTTGTGAGACTAATTTAAAAATTGAATAAAAGTGTATTTGTACGGTTAACGACGACTTTCTTTTATCCCGATTCCCACATAAATGTGTTGTAATTATCGCAAAACGTAATATGTTTTACAAAATATTATTTTATATATTATTTCATCAGTTTCGCAAATACTAAACCGTTGTAATTAAGCTTTTGTAAATTAATGCAGTAGCAATGAAATCATCTATGTAAATGGACGGTAATAGCTAATTCGTGAGTCACGACTAGCCCAATATCAGATTGGTCCTCAGTCGTTTATGTAAACTCTTGATAAACCACATTCCGCTTCTAATTATGTGCATTAGCAACCCTCCCAACAAATGTCCCAGTGTTGCTAGGCTTGACCTGTCCATACGCCTAAGAAATGGCTGGAACAGTGGCGAGCAAAGTTTTTAATGGGAGGCCACAAATTTTAAAAAATCTAGAGGAGCCTTTTATCATCAAATTTTAAGAAATTTTAAAGGTGGTAGAGCCGTTAGAGCTCGCCCGGGGCGACACCACCGCCATCCTCATAACCCGCCGTAAAGCAACATGTTTTCCATGTATTGTGTTTCGGTTGAAGTGGTATGGTTGCCGGATACACATTATTGGAGGCGACCATCTTAGTCCTCGAAAGTAGGAACGCATCTGCGTCCATCCTTAAATAGAACTTCAGTTCTATTTAAGATTGGATGTGGTTGTCCATGGGCTGCAGTGACCATTTAACATCAGATGGCCTGCATGCCCGTTTTTTACTCTTTCACTATAAAAAAAAGATTAAAAATATACACCATTACACACCTTTTCCGCAAAGTAAAGCCTTATACTATTAACTAACTAACACTATTATTTGTATAATAGTATTAGTTTTTTTGGCTTAGAATAGTTAAGTCAGCCTTCGTTAACTTACCCTGATGATGCTCCATTTTGGACAAAACATGAATCGGTCATAGTATACATGGTAATATTTATTTTTACTCTCTTTATTTTTCCTATGCTCAATCGCGTGCGTAGACACTTAAAGACAATTCTCGACTGCGATGTCTCACCTGCCGCACTCCCTCACCGCGTATGCGCGGCGGTACCTAGCGTGTCCGCCATACCTACTTCATACAGTACATAATGCACGCACTAAAATATATACCAACATACATGGTGGTAATTGTTGTGAAGTAGCTTTAACATGAAATAAGTGTTACTGGTAGCAAGAAAATTGACTGCGGTGCTCATTTATCATATCGGGTCAGCGTTGCGGGAGGCGGCACTAACCTGGAGCCTATTTCTCCAGACTGAAGATGCGCCGTCAATTCATTGGAATATTGTATTTTTTATCATCTTTGTACGTTCTACGAATATACATAACGTAACGTCCGTCCCCAGTCTTGTAGCGCACGTAAACACAGCACTTTTGTTTGCCAGTAATCCATACAGATATGTCCGTACAACACAGGTGTGTACAAGCAAGCGTTGCGCCATGCATTGTACAACAGTGTGGTATACGCTGTAGAAAAATTAAGAAAAATATCTGAAGGTGACCCTTTTCTCTTTCTCATTCTCTTCTTATATGCCAAATTGTTAAACCATGGCTTGTTAAGGGAAGTTTGCCATTACCTGCAGGCCAGTGAGGGCATCGCAGCAAGTCCTCTGGTGCGCGGCGCGATCTCAGCGCAGTAGAGTGGCGCGAGAGCTAACGCCCCCGCACCCCCCGCACCGGCCACCGCCCGCGCCGCCCACACCCCCCGCGCACCACACCACGCCGCTAGCGACCAGCTGATCTACAGTGAAAATTCTTGGATCGCATTCTACTTGGACTCCATTGTAAGAAGAGAAGCCTCAAACAGGGCCGAAGTTCTATTTGAGGTCGTTCATAGATGCGATGCTACTGAGATAGTCGCCTCGCTAGTGTAATCCAAACAAATTCATGCTTTTACCATAAACATTCCATCAATATGATTCTTGTGACGTTTTTATGTGAGAATAGTAGCAGACAAGCATGTAAACGACCTGATGTTAAGTAGTCGCAGCCCATAGTCATCCACATGCAACAAATAGGAATGACATCCTATCTGAGCTCGAACGTAGATACTGTGCTACTCCTGAAAACTAAGATCGTCGCCTCGCTTCAAAGTAATGCTTTAAGCCGGGTTATGAGGACGACGGTGGTACCTCCCCGGTCGAATTATGGTTCTCCCACTTTGCAAATATGGCAACAATTTTAATTCTTAGAAATAGCTATACATATATCCGTGATTGACTTAAGGTCGAATTCTTTTCCATGTTGAAATAGTAGCAAGCGGATGTGTAGGCTACTTTGAACCCTTGCAAGTAAATAGGTGGTGATTCGAAACGGCAGTTACCATTGCCCCCATTATTCCGCTACACTTACAAGCGAGGTAGCAAGATAGTTATCTTAGTCTTCAGGAGTAGTAACGTATCTACATTCGAGCTCAGATAGGATTTCGGTCACTTTTGTGGTTGTACGTGGGTGTCTATGGGCTGCGACTACTTACCATCAGGTGGTTTGCATGCTCGTTTGCTACTCTTCTATAAAAGATATCGAACAATAGCATAAATGAATATCCTTACAGCAGTAAACAAATGCGTTTATTCCTTCCTGTCATTACAATATTTTTACAATCCACAACTTGTTGCTGGGTAACGTAAATGTGTAACGAATCCTGACTCATAACAAGTCATAAATAACTGCATTTACGTATTCTGACTACCTAATGCATAGAAATTAGGACTCTATCACTATACGTATCACCCTTCACTGAATATTCATAGCTCTCCATACATAAACTGTAGAGTTTATGCAAGAACGCAATAGAGAAAATGTGTTTTGGCTATAAACTGATAGCGATCCCTTGAGCTCTTCGCTTCGGGTTAGCTTTTATGTATTCCTGGGGAGACCTCTAGAGCTTTGTAGTTAGACTCTCTTAGATTTTATTTACATCGTAATTGACGTTTATTATTATCATTAACCTATTATTTTTCCACTACTGAATACCACTCTTCTTTCATAATAACAAGGGTCAGACCTACCGTGTTAGTCTACCATGCTGGAGAAATGAGGATTCAAATTCAAATATTGTATTTCATTGTAAGGTATTTACATATACTTAATGAATGTCAATAGTACAAGGTAAAGTACATCTAATTTGGGCCGGTTGGCTCAGGTTGACCGGGAGAAAAAACTGACGTAATAAACTCCCGGCAATCTTTTGAAGTCAGTCCTTGATAAATAAACATTACACAGTATAACTTTAGAAAAATGGTGAGCACACGAGACAGCTAATCGTGTGTGTCAGGATTTTTCCACTGATTGGTAGAGGTCACACACCTTTGAGTTACATTATGGACAATTTCCAGGCACTGATATTTCCGTGCTATTTTATTCCACTGTTAAAGCAAAGGATAATCTAATATGTACACAATGTGGAAAAGTGCATGTCATGTGCCAGGGATCGAATCCTGGACCCTCGTAAAAAAATTGAGATTTTACCTATAGAGATATAAGGTATCATGGTTCGGTATTGTAAAGATATAAGTAATTGCAGTTTAGGTGGTCAAGAGGAATTTAAATTAATGCATGTCATATGTGCTAAGAATAAAACTGGGAGTTACTATAATTACTATAATTAGGTTCAAATAGCATTCCAAAATGCTAACAATGTTAACAATATTTTTCTTTTTTTTGCGTTAGAAAGAAGCAAAGGAGGGTGCAGGCCATCTGATGTTAAATAAACAGTGCAGCCCATGAACATCCTCGTCCAACATCAAACAGGACTAAAATCCTGTCTAGCGTTGGGTATAAATGCGTTGCTACTCCCAAGCAAGTTGGTTGTCCCCTTGTAAGCGTAGCAGGCAACCATCCCGCTCCAACCGATACAAAAGTTCTTTACGGCGGATGACAAGGGTAGGGATTGTGCCTTCCCGGTCGAATTCTATTTATTACTTGTGCAGACTAAGTTAAATTTCAGGTAGTCAAATTCATACTTCACACTCATGCTAATTTCAATTGTATCTGCTTACAATTAATTTGTATTTTTTTGAAGTTACTATTCAATAATTATTTTTCTATTTTACATGAGTAGATTATATAATTTAAAACCTCGCTAAAAAGTGGTTTTACCAGCTTTTCTCTTTAGTTCAGTGATTAAGAATCCGCACTGAATGTATTTTCTTTTTACCCACGACGAATGGAGACGGTAGGTACTCGTATATGCGTTTGGGGTGAGAGGATGTAGAGCAAACCAATGTTACCATTTATCTCAAAACCACTGGTTTGATTTAATGCGGTTTTCAGTGATTTTATTAGTGCATGTTTTTTTGTTGAGTTTTGTTACTAAATCATTTGTTAATATCTCAAGATTATTAAGGCAAACATAATTATAAAAATAAGTTTTATGTTGGCGTTGCGTAGGTACCTGTGGTACTAGAAAGTAGAGGTTATTTTAAAATAACATTTAAATTTTAATCGTGTCGATATAGATCTAGCTATTTGTGCAAACATTGCAAAGTTTATGCAAGAATTATTTAACCGAGTAAGCGCGTTAACTTGAAAACATAAACGGAAACCTCTAGAGAGCCTTATGCTTAAGTTTAGTAGCTTAGTGCGAGCCAGGATGTATTGCCGTATAAATTTAAATTTAATTTCTAAAATGTATATATTACTCTAAAAAGATATAATAATAACCGCATACTTAAATGTAAACGATATTTATAGATTTTACTATGTAACTAATACTCAAGGTTAACTATTTCTATTTTTGATTGCCGATATATATATTCACAATCTGATTTATAGAGTTATATGGTATTCTTTCTTTTCTTCTTCTTTTTCCCCTTTTCCTTTTCTTAGAAAGCTGCTATTTATGAATTACTTCTATGTACTATTTATCTTATTTATACTTAGATTATTTTTTGCTCTTATTCAATTGCATGTATTATACAATATTACTATGTACACCTTACCTTTGTCCTGTAAATTTGTTACCATGTCTGCTACCCAAAGGTTGTCTGGAAGAGATCGCTACTGTAGCGATAAGACCACCTTTTGGTCATCACTACTATATTGGTTTTATTGTATTTTCTGTTGCGTATTCTTTGTGGTGTACAATAAAGCATTTTATTTGATTTGATTTGATATTTGGGACTAGTTGCATGGTGTGTGGTCACAGCTACACTGCATCGACGGGTGAAACTTTTGACAGACGCTAACGATAGTTTAATCGATCTACCCTACGTCTAGTTCGTTTTTCTTTTTTTTTCCATATCACGACACACCATTACCACGACATTAATTGTATCTTTACACAATGAACTTTGCACATTTGTTACGAACATAAAGAAAAATGACCTAGACGTCGGGTAGATTGATTTATTCATCATTAGCATCTGTCAACAGATTCCACCGCCATCGTAGATTCACTGTGACAACGAGTCATGCAACTGGTTAGAAATATTGGCAATCAAAAGTTAAAATCTTTAATTGTGAGTACCCGGTATATAATAAAACTTATTCCTCGACAATATTCGTTTAAAATCATATGGAATTGATGATGATTTAACAGTGTTTACAAACACTGAGAAAATTACACAGAATTATTAAATGGAGTAAGTTAACTTGGATACAGAAACAGATATAAACCTCTAGAGTCTTATACACCAGTTTAGTAGCTTGACTCGAGAAGATATATTCTACATAAAACCGAAATATTGCGTCCAAAATTTTTGTTCCTTACAGATATTGATACAGATTTAGTTACATAAGCAAAATGTAACGGATAAAAACTATGTAACGGATTAAAGGCGTTAATTTAAAAACAAAAACTGATTGAAACTTGTTAAGAGTTTTATGCTCCAGTTTAGTAGCTTGAATCGTGAAGATGTACGTTGCATGCAACCGAAATATATTCGATAAGTTCGAAAGACTTCTGTATTTAAAGAAATTGATACAGATTTAGTTACATGGGCAAAGGAAGAGTTTGAGCGAGATCTTAAATTAAGTTTGAAAGTTTTAAGTTGAGTTTGAAAATAGGAACTAATAAAAATCTCTAGAGAGTCTTATATTCCAGTACAGTAGCCGAAATGTTAAGTATCCCGGCAACCGTACCTCTTCAACCGAAACACAAGTAATGCTTTACGGTGCATTATCAGGGCGGCGGTGGTACCTCCCCGGTCGAACTATAGTTTTCCCATCTTTAGAAGTGACATAGAAGCGGGCGACTGATATAGAATAGGGCATATTTTAGTATAAACTTGGAATTTAACGTCCAAAACGTTTCTCTCAAAAATTCTTCCAGTATCATCTTCAAGTACTAATTAAAATATTTATGCCACGCACGTAATGTTTGTTGGCGTATATTAATGATAGCCATTATCTTGGTAATTATCACCTCAAAGGGTAAACGTTGATACGCACTTCAACTCCTGGGTGATTTAATGGAACATTATGGTTAAAATAACCATCGTAAGAACCGAAGTAAATTGTAACAAGTCATATTTTGAGTAACTTCTAACTTGAATAGTTATGGTCATCGATCATCTCATTTATCTAGAAGAAATATTATGACTCTTAAACTCTTTGAGATCTGTAATGTCTTTAAAGGTGGGAGAACTATAGTTCCACCGGGGAGATACCGCCGCCCTCATAATGCGACGTAAAGCGTTACTTGTGTTTCCGTTGAAGAGGTGCGGTTGCCGGCTACAGTTTGAAGCGAGACGACCATCTTAGTCCTCAGGAGTAGCAACGTATCTACGTTCGAGCTCAGATAGGATTTCGGATGTGTTTGTGGTTGTACGTGGTTGTCTATCTGTTACTACTTAATATCAGGTGGTCTGCATGCTCGTTTGCTACTCTTTTCACATAAAAAATGTAAGTGTAAAAACTAAATTTTGCGCAAAACGTAATTGTACAAAGTTCTTTGTAAATTCATCTTCTGAGAGGGTAAAAGAGAGGATCAGAGGTTGAATGAATGTTCGTAATTTCCGATGTTGGAGGCACGGAAATTAGTGCTTTAGAATCTGTTATTTGTATTGTTGCTGCCCGCGATTTCGTTTACGTGGGTTTCAGTTTCAGAGTATTTGTAGATTCATTTACAGCAAAAAAAAATCATATACTCAACTTCTTTTAAAGGGTGATACGTATTTCAAAATGGAACAGTAATTTCTTAATAATTATTATACGTTTCCAGAAAGTAAAGGACGAGGTTAAAACAAATATTCAAGGTGGTAGAGCAACAGTTCAACTGGGGAGGTACCACCGTCGCTCTCACAATCCGCCGTAAAGCAGTTCTTGTGTTTCGGTTGGACGTGCAGTTACCGGATATACTTTCAAGCCAGGCATCTCTTGCACTTCTGAGGCATCTCAGTCCACAGAAGTAGCAACGTATCTAGACGTCAGTCAAATCTTTTGTCTTGTTTTAGATACGTGGATGACAGATGGCTTGCACGTTCGTTTTGTACTTAAAAAGGCATACGTACAATAAAACTAAGTCCGATACACAGCGCTCCAGCCTTTCGTCCCCTCGCGTCAGCCAGCACTGCGAAGAGTGGCGCAGCTGGTAGCGCGACCAGACACGGCAGAGCCGCCAGCCACGCTCCACCGGTCAGCGCCTCCGACCCCAGGACCCCAGACACCCAGCCCGTGCTGCAGCCGTGCGTGAAGCAGGAGAGGTTATCTGAGGATTAGGACATCTTGGAATCAGTTATTAAGAAACGTTGTATAGATTTTTTATGTTCGATAAGCAAAAGACCCTGAAAACCAGATATTAAATCTATAGATCCATTATAGAACAGAATTGAAATACTGTTTAAGGTCTTATGTCTTGCTACTCCCGAGAAAAAGATATATAATTTAAAATATAACGTATATATTATATGTTATATAAACCTCATTGTTAGTGGTATTTCACTTTTCCTCTAGTCTTTTGGCAGTGACAGAAGATTGCAGTTGTTTTTATGTTACAAAATTTGTACGTTTATATTAAAATAAAAATTGCATTTTGCGAAGTCAAACAACTGTGCATTATTTTATAATTAATTAATAGCTATTAAATGACCAGATAAAATAATCTCTACATATTATAAAACACTGTTGCCCGTCGCGTCTGTCTGTCTGGTCAGGATAAACTGAAAAGTACTGGATGGATTTAGTCACAGTTTTCAACAACGGGTACAGTGATTCCTGAAGAAGATTTTGGTGCGTAATGAGTGAAGTTTTTTGGAAATCGGGTCAGTAATTAAATAGTTAGAGTAAGCAATATACCAATTCAGTCATCATTTCAAATAGATGTTTCTAATTGTTTGTTTTTGCAACTAGATAATGACTGGATGCATGTATGAAAGAAAAAGAATGTAAGTAAATATAAACTCTAACCCGAGCGAAGCTGGGCCGGGTCGCTAGTAAATACATATTTTTTTACAATATAAATATACTAAACTTACAAACAGAAGCGGCAACTAAACGACGAATTGTTCCCCGCCATCTTTTTGATGATGTCCGCTCTATTCGATTTCTGGAAGAAATAATAGTAAATTTAATTTAAGATATTCGAGTACAAATAAAAAAAATGTTTAGATAAATTTGGGCTTTTAAAAACATGTTTTGACATTAATTAAATGGTTTCGGGTAGAAATAAAACGTTGTGTTTAGGTCAATTTTAATTTCTTTAAGTAAATTGCATGCTGAGGTTTCTCTACTAAGTTTTCAGAGGTGTGTGAAGTTTATTAATCACACTAAGCCTAAGTCATATCACACTAGGCTTGCGTGATGGCCTAATATTTCTCATTTTGCGTGATGGCTTACGCCTAGCAGATTGACAGAAATGAGTTGATAATAATGATGATAATTAAATAAATTAAATTGGGAGATTTCAATACACAAGAGGAATTATAAACCTGGATCGACCGCTTCATTATGAAAAAGCATAAAACTAAAAACCAGTGGTCACCCACCCAAGAATCGGCTGCTGTAGACGTTGCTTCAGTTTACATAAATACAAGTCGCCGGACCAAGCGCTTCAAAAAAAAAGCCAAATATTCTCTTGTAACACAACTTATATTTCCACAGGTTTTGTCAGTTATGCAAAATTGTTGCATAAAATCGCAATTTCGACTCATGAAAATTGCATGAAAGGGGCACAAGAACATGACTCAACAATGATAACATTTGAATGTCGTGGTGCCACTAACAGAAACATGATGTTTATTAAAAATCCGACCCGACATTTAAATAAAGATAAACTAAAATGGAACGTAATGAAAATTCATTTACTATTAAGAAAACCAACTTTTTACAATCATAATTCTCGCATTGATCTATTATGATTTGTTTAATGTTCCTTTTTATGTGTGAAGAGTAGCAAACGAGCATGCAAACCACCTGATGTTAAATAGTCGCAACCCCTAGACATCCACGTACAACCACAAACACGACTGAAATCCTATCTGAGTTCGAACGAGCTACGTTGCTACTTCTGGGGTCTAAGATGGTCGCCTCGCTTCAAAGTGTAGCCGGCGACCGCACCTCTCCAACCGGAATACAAGTAATGCTTTACGGCGGATTATGCGGGCGGCGGCGGTACCTCCCCGCTCGAACTATAGTTCTTCCACATTTAAAACGTACGTAACGGGCTCTCACGATTAACGCTTTTTAATTGCCGATAGTTCGAACCCGTTGCATGGCTAGTGGTTACGGCGAACCTGAGTTTAACCATGCAACTGGTTCGAAATAAGTGTAATAATAAGTTTAATATGTAAGTAACAGTTATATAATAAAATTCATTGTAAGGTATTTACATACACTTAATGAATGTCAAGGGTATAATGTAAAACCAGTACATCGGCTTTGAGCGCCTGTTGGCTGACGTTGACTGGGCGAAACTAGCATTTCATCTTTTATCCATAGGGAACCCTAAACAGGCTTCTGGTTCTGTTTTTCCCCTTTTCAATCTCCATTTATACCCAGAGTGGCTGTTGCCCGCGATTTCGATCACGTGAGCGTTATTTTTTGGGTTTACCACATTTTTAACAGCAAAATTCTCATGTACTCACCCGTAACATTCAAAGTCACATAACATTCTTATTTAATGACTGATTAAAATGAAATGAACATTAAATATTAAGTGAAGGTTATTGGAATATTATTTATTTATTTATTATATTGGATTACCAACGCAAGATACAGCATTCAGGAAATAAAAAAGCATGAATAGTATTTGATAACAGATATCTGTTCTTACAATTAAAGGTAAGCATGCATTTAAATATATATAAATAACCTATACACAAAATATACAAAAAAGACAATGAAACAAATATTAAATTAATTTAATTATGTGAGGATCCGGTCAACTTCTTTTATCTTTGCTATAAATTTAGGTAGACTATCAAAATAAACATCCAGATCAGGTTTTTTGTACATCGTTATATATCGGTATAATAGTGAAGATTGCGCTGACATCAGTTAAGCCGTTTGTCCCCTCCCCTTAGGGTCTACAAACTCTCCCTTAGCACAGGATTAGCGCGCGCTAATACACAAACAGACAAATTAGATAAATAATAGCTGTTGTTACTTCCTGATAACATAGCCTTTTATTAGAGGAAAATGATTAAAAAATATATAAAGGTGGGAGAACTATAGTTCGACCGGGGACGTACCACCTTCTCCCTCATAATTCGCCGTAAATCATTACTTGTGTTTCGGTTGAGGAGAGGTGCTGTTGCCAGCTACACTTTGAAACGAGGCAACATCTCAGTTCTCAGGAGTAGCAACGTATCTACGTTAAAGCTCAGATAGGATTTTAGTCGTGTTTGTGATTGTACGTGGATGACCATGGGCTGCGACTTTACATGCTCGTTTGCTACTTTTCTCGCAACAAAACGCACCACTAGTTTCGGAGCCTATTTAGTACAAACAAACAAACCAAAAATCCTCTTTATAATATTAGTGTGGACAGAATATTCTGGAATAATAACCGTTGAATTGAAATAAAGCTCGATTACAAAGCAGAGATTTCTAAAGAGCTCATCTGCGATAGTTTGAAGGGCGCGCGTTTGTAAAAAGATATTACAATGAATAGCTGGTTATATGTTTTATGGCATAGTGGCTAATGAGGATGCACCAACAGACACATGCACATACAAACATGTTATTTAAATAAATGAACAATTGAATAAAGGAGTGAACAAATAATGAATGAACGAACGAATGAAATAATGAATTGATAGATTGATAGGTGAACCAATGTGTGGATGAATGAACGAACGAATTAGTGAATAAATGAAAAAAAAACAAAGAAAGAATAGATGAACGAATGAATAAATAAATAAGTGAATAAGTAAATAGGTAAATAAGTAAATAAGTGAACAAGTAAATAAGTGAATAAGTAGATAAGCGAAAAAGTAAAAAGTTAATAAATAGGTAAATAGTAAATAAATAAGTAAATAGTGCGAAGTGCGTGTAGCTCCTATGCTTGTGTACTTTGTTACACAAGCATAGGTTGTACAAGATAAACAATGTCAATTGCGTTCAAGTATTGGATGGGTGACCGTTGGTGGCAAAAATTTCTTCACGTTTTGAAGCTTGACTGAGACTACGTTCATACCGACGGTACAGACAAATTCCTTGCGGCCCCGTCAAAACAACCATCATTAATGCCAATGTCTGTTAGGATACTATATGTATGATGTATCCTTCTGTTACGTTCAAGATTTGTAATATAACATCTCCTGCTCCTGCTCCAAGCTCCTGCATAAGTGATGTGACATCGATGCTAACGTATTGGGATTGGGTGTTTAATAATTCAGACCCACATTGAGAATAGTAATACGTGCTAACTCTTTCAAGCTTCGAAATTGAAACCATAGACTGTTTGATCATAGACAATAGAATCCTAATACCTATGCGGCATAGTATATGCTATGGGCGTATACAAGACCCCCCTTTATTTTAGGATTTAGAAATCATCAAATGATCCCCTCCGCCCAGGGCCCGGTACGAAGGGGTATGTCAGACTCTTACTGACTAAACCACACCCTATTCCTGAGCCGTTAAATGCCGGAGGCCTCGGGAAACCGATTGGACAATTACCGCGAGCCCGGCAGGCCTCAGCCCGTCAATATTCTGACAGACCCTAACATTGGTGTTTCCTCTATGAGAGGCGCACGCAGAACGCTATGCGTACAAGACTCCCTTAGGGGCCTAAACGCCTCCTTCTTAGAACAGGAAAATATCGTCAAATGTCTCGATTGGAATAGTAGCAAACGAACGTGCAAACCACCTGAGGACACTGTGCAACATAAACATCTACGTCCAAACAAAACTAAGACTAAAGTCCTGATGTTAACAGATGCGTTACTACTCTCGAGGACTGAGATGGCTGCCTCGTTTTTATGTAGAGCCGGTTTCTAACGAAATCTAACAGTAACAACGCACGTAGAGACTCCTGTTCTGTTTAAGTTTGTATGTGTATGTCGATGGGTAGTACTTAATAACAAGACCTGCGGCATGGATGTTCCCGCCAACCTCAAATGAAACCAAAGATCTGTCTGACTTCGCAAATTATCGTTACTACTCCTGAGGATAGAAATGACTGCCTCGCGTTTAACTAAAGCCAGCTTCCAACAATATCTTTTTTGTTTTTGCAACAGAGTAAGAAACGGGCATGCAGGCTACCTGATGTTACGTAGTCACTGCATCCCATGGAAATTTACGTCCATCCTTAATCAAGACTAAAGACCTGGCTGACATCGTGAATCGTCGATACTACTCCTGAGGACTAAACTGATTGCCTCGCGTCTAACTAAAGTCTTCTTCTAAGTAAAGTAGAAGAAACACCGCACGTACAGCCTTCGATACGACTCTAGTGCGATTTAACGCTTTCCCTGCGGCTACAACACTGCTGTGTAATTCTGGGCGCGACGCGCTTGCGGCTCCTACACACCTATGTTGTATGGACAAATTTGTATGGATTACGGGCGAACAAAAGTGCTGTGTTTACGTCGGAGATACAAGACTGTGAGAGGAAACGTCTGTGTATTCGTAAATGTTTTACGGATACTAAAAAATACAATAGTTGTGTAAATTATCGGCATATCTTCAGTCTAGAGAAAAGAGCTCCAGTTAGGGCTGCCTCCGCAATCCTGACTTAATCTAAAATATGCGCGCCGCAGTCGAAGTGTTAAGGTTGTCGTTGGATGTCCATATTTAATAACAGGTGGTGTGCGTGTTCGTTTGCTATTTTACCCACATAAAGACTAATAATTAGAACATGTTCCTATGCAACATAACGTCAATACATGGATACAATTGGACCGAAGTGGTCAATTATTCAACATCTAATTTGGGTCAGTTACAGAAATAACAAAGAAGTATTAATACAAAGAGATAGTATGGCATACAACTTTCATAATTACTGAGTGGAGCGTAATAGTCTTTTAGTGGTCCGTTGAATTGTAAATATTTTTTAAACAATTAGGCCCACGTTTGACGCCGATGACAAGAGGGTTGGTTCATATCTCGCGCAGGCATTGCGCTCTTCGCTCCATGTCGCATGGCACAACTCCCTTTAGATTGTTTAGATTAGGTCTTTATTATTATTAGTTTTATGATTCTCATTATTGTAAATAAAATGTAAATAAATATATTTTAAGTTAAATTTTTCTTTATTATCATATATACGATGATGATTATTATCATATATATCATATATAATGATGAAAATCTTAAAAATCCTCCAATAATGTGTATCGGCAATCACACCTCCCCAACCGAAACACAATACATGGAGAACATATTGCTTTACGGCGGGTTATGAGAGTAGCGGTGGTGCCGCACGGGGAGACCTTTAACGGCTCTACCTTTAAAAAGTTAGTCACTAATTATAAAATGACCATGTTAAACACATTTTCTTTGCCGTCTCAGCCGTCAGCCGCATGTACACTTGCTTGCTAGTAAATAATTCAGTTACACGCAATGCTATGTCGCTTTGTACTCACGGAAAGTGTGCAATACCATACGTGATAAGCGAGGAACGTGAGTTAGGTGTGGAAATTACAAAATGAATGTCAAAATAATCATTGTCTCTTGGACGGATAGACGAAGGTATCGATGGACTCGTGGAAGGACGGAAGAACGGACGAAAGGACGGATAGACGGATCGATGAATGGACAGTTGGACGGTTGGACGGTGAACGATTGGACGATTGAATTATTGGAAGCATGGACGGTTGGATGGATGGTCTGAATGACGGTTGGAAGAATGGATAGATCGACGAATGAAAGGACTTTCACTTACTTTCAAAAACTAAAATGGTCGTTTCGATTTGAATGTAGCAGACAACTGTACCTCTCTAACCGAAGTACAAGAATTGCTTTATGGCAAATTAAAAGGGTTAGCATTACTGTAGGCGATAAACAAGAGAACGAGAAATTTAAAATTTGAGGTAAAAAAATACCTCTTACAACTGAATTTAAAAAAATGAAGGAGAGCGGTAAATAGACAGGCAGAGAGAATGACAAATAGTTTGATGAACAGATGAATAAACAGACGGACAAACATGGACACATGGATACATAGATCGATGGGCAGATGAATACATGGATCAATTGGCTGGTGTACAGGTGGGCACATGGACATCAATTATGTAGTTAACTTAGTAGTATGTGATGACGACAATTAATATCTGTTATAAACTTTATATAGAACAATTCAATAAATTTATATTTCGATGTCGAAGGTCGCATATCGACGAAAATTTAATATGTGGCTGGAATGGTCAGTGGAACGATAGCTCATTCCAATCACTCATAGCGTATCACATAATAGTATAACAAGTCGTTGATGGAGGAAACGATAGAAATAGACGATCAATTTAAGAACGTGGTTTATTTGCTTCCAGGTGTAACGTAGAAGGTTACGTTATTTACCTAAACAATTACAACATTTGTTTAACTTGTTTTAAATTTTGTAACATATTATTTTGAGTGTGAGATGTAAAGTGAGGCAAAGGTTTGCTGTCAATTCAGGTTATTATATCATCTATATTACAGATATTTTTAACATTATTGTAATTGATTTGAATCTTTATATGTTTACTCTTCTCATATAGAAAATTATTTATTTGATAATCCACTACCTCACATTTTATTTTTTAAGTTTTTGTATGTTCGTTTATATGTCTTTTTTATGTGAGAAGAGTAGCAACACTTTGAAGCGAGGCGAGCATCTTGGTCCTCAGGAGTGACTACGTTCGGGCTCAGATAGGATTTCGGTCGTGTTTATGGTTCGTGTTTATGTCTTTGGGCTGCGACTACTTACCATCAGGTGGTTTGCACGCTCGTTTGCTACTCTTCTTACGTAAAAAAATAAACTAACCAAATTTACAATGGACCAAACACACAATTACTAGGAGATCATAAATCTACTAAGCAATATCGGTTGATCGATACGGCCGCAATAACTCAACAGTGATCCGACACCTTCCAATATGCGTATCACGTGTACGTACTCCGTATGAAATATGTCGCCCTGGTAATTTATTATCGCTTTATATGAATATCATGCACCTGTTAACGACGCTAATGTATTGCTAACGCTGTTCATGCATTTTAATGCTGCATAATTTATTTCAACCCTTTGCTCATTTTAATGCAAAAGGTATATTGATTTGATAATAAGGGTTGAAAGAATGAATTGCATTTTTTTCATCTGTGAATTAATATGCTTTTTCTATATTAAAATGTCATAATTTAGTGTACATTTTACTATGTAACGGGCACTCACGATAGATGCTTTTTAACTACCGATAAGCTTAGCCGTGTTCGGTTCGAAATATCAGCAATTAAAAAGAGTTAATTATTTTAAAATCGCATGTTTTCCTAGTGGTCTATATCGACCCTAAGGGATCGATATCGGACTGCATAGGGTTTTTGCGGTATATTTTTCGTTTATTTTCGTAAAGAGCGCAAGAGTTGCCCTATATCAGCTATTAAAATACTTGAGTTAACATTTCAATATTATCTGGGAAGTGGGGATCTACAAAAGTAGAAAAGAATAAAAGGTCGACCAATAGACTAAAGGGGGTACCACTGCTTCAGAAGATACCGAAATCTACGTAAACTATCGATACATTACATAAATAGTTATTGTAGATTTTCCATTAGATTTTCGATGGGTACTGTCAACTGTCGTCCTTATTATGTCCCACTGCCGAGTAGACGAGCGTGCAGGCCATCTGATGTTAAATGGTATTTGCAGCCCATGAATACGTCCAGCCTCAAACAAGATTAAAGTTTAAAGACTTGCTGCTCTTACAGGCGGAGATGACAACCTCGCTTGTGTAGCTTGGTAACCGTACGCCTCCAACCGAAACACTATAATTTTTTTACGATGGATTATGAGGATAACAGTGGTACCTCCCCGGTTATACTTTATAGTTGGGGAGGTGTGGTTGCCAGTTACATACAACAAGTGAGGAGACCTTAATTCTCACGAGTCGTATCTGGTGACAAGAGGGCTGGTTCATATCTACTCAACGCGGGAATTCATCTAGTATTTTGGGAACCATGTACGGTATGTATTGAAACTATATAGATCTCTGATAAGACTGCAGTTCTGTGTGAGGTTACACGCGTGCGTCCATGGGCTGCAGCGACTACTTAACATCAGAGAGCCTGCAAGCTTGCTTGCTACTTAACTAACTACATGTGGTGGGATAAGTGGTCACTACTAACTAGGAGATATCAAGACTCAGCGTGATGCAGCCATTTATATCAGACACGGTACCAGGATCTCATAAATCAATGAAATAATATACGGAGTAGATCGATCCGACACATTTAAGAACGCGAATCACGTACTTCCTACATCTCCGTATGAAATATACCGCCCTGGTAGTTTGGTATCGATTTATACAAATGGGATTACCCATTTTTGCATTAGGTACCTTTGGAACATCTTACTTACGTTTTTATTTACATTATCGTACAAGTAAATGGAATTGTTGTTATTTTAGCAACTTTTATGTAATTGAACAAGCAAACGAGCCTGGCGGCCATCTGATGGTAAGTTCTGCCTTCTATGGACATCTGTTACCATTCCCATCTAAAACATTTTGGACCTAATCAACAGTGAACTCATGATAGCCTGGTGAAAAGTCTTGATAGCTTTGTGGTTAAGATTCTACAATCTGTGATGACCATGAAAGTTCCTGAATTCAAATCGAATGGGCGGATTAGAAATTAATTAGCATTTACTTTAACGGTAAAGCAAATTAACGGTAAAAGAAAAACCCGCGAGGAAACCTGCATGCTTGAGAGTTCTTCATAAAGTTCTCAAAGGTGTGTGAAGTCAATCAATCTATGTTTGACCAACGTGGTCAAATATAGATTCCTTCTCATGCTGAGATTGAACTGTGCTCAGCAGTGGGCCGGTAATAAGTTGATAATAATTATTATAATCGCCTCGCTTCTAAGTGTAGTCAATATCCAAAATCAAAATATTTTCACTCAAAGTAGATTCTTTACAGAAATTTTTAAAACGTCTATAAACTACCACCGAATTACATTTACATCTTTTCCATCTTTGAAAATGTCGTTTACAAATAATAACTTAAATTAAGACGGCAACCGCACCTCTCCGATCGAATCACAAAGAGTTGCATCACGTCGGTTTTTTTTTATTGTGAAAGAGTAAGAAACGGGCATGCAGGCCACCTGATGTTAAGTGGTCACTGCAGCCCATGAA
>DWON01001239.1:0-25518 GCA_018251015.1 Phocides pigmalion okeechobee
CCTACGAGTGCGTTGAGCTATAGCCGCACTGAGCCTGTTACTTTAAAATTCCATCTTGTTCTGTATGTTACCGACACACCGAACTTAGCCACCGTTCCTCTCATAGCATCGTATTGACACCTCTATAAGCTGATAGCCGAGTGCGTTAAGATATAGCCTCAGCGAACCTGTTGCTTTAAAATTTTATCTTGTTCTGTTACCCACACACCGGTACGGTAATTTGTCACCGTTTCTCACTTCGCATCGCATTTACACCTCAATAGCTGGATAGCTTACGAGTGCGTTAAGCTATAGCTGCACTGAGCTTGTTAACTCAAAATTTTGATCTGTTTCTGTTACACACACACACCAACACGCTATTCTGCCACCATCCCTTACATCGCATCGCATTGACACCATGGTACCCTACTAGTTAATCCACTATTTTCAACCAGATAAATTATTTTTATGCACCTCTGAATAAATATAACATTGTTGTTTTTTGTGATGGCTTTTTTCTGCCGGTTAACCTAAGCCAACAGGGCGCTCAAAGCCGTTGTACTTTGTACCCTTGACGTTCATTAAATGTATGTACCTCACAATTAAATTAAATATTTAAATTTGTTGCAATTCATGAATATATTTCTTACAACAATTTCTTATTGGGCCGTGTATTTATGTATGTAATGCATGGATATGGGTTATCGTCATTGGACTCGTTTTATCAGGGTTTGTTTAATTATACGTAGTTATTACTATTTGAGATTGGATTAAACATATTTAATTTTGTTGAACAAAAGACTTTAAAAGAAACTAAACACACCGGGCATGGAGTTCATAACTAAATGTAATGTTAACCTTTCGGTCTCCAATAAGTGGTTTACGTTAAACCACGTCGTGTACATATAAACTTGTATGGATTACGCGCTAACACAAGTGTTGTATTTTCGTCGGAAAACAACGTCTGGGTATTGGTAGATGCTACACGGTTGCTAGAAAATACAACATTTCTGTGAACTGTTGGCGCATCTCCAGTCAAGAGAAAATAGCTACAGTTTAGTACCGCCTCTCACGATGCTGAATCGTAATATATGAGCGCCGCAATCAATGTTAATACACAAAATATGAAACACGAGTAGATCCATCCTCATAATCCGCCGTAAAGCTTCACTTGTTTCGGTTGGAGACGCGCGGTTGCCGGCTACACTTTAAAGTGATGCGACCATCTTAGTCCTCAGGAGTAGAAACGTATCTACGCTCGCGCTCAGATGGGATTTCAGTCGTCTTTGTGGTTGTAAGTGGATGTCTGTGGGCTGCGACTGCTTAACATCAGGTGGTTTGCATGTTCGTTCGCTAATCTTCTTACATGATAAAAAAGAAAGATGGTTAACGACATGTACCTCCTCGCAGTGTTGCTGGCTATGTGAAGCGTCATGCACGCTCGTCGGCAGGCGGCCGTATCTGTCGCACCAACGCACCGACTACTCTCCTCGCACTGTACTGTTGTATCTGGAACAACGGAGACTAATCTTAGTTTTTTTTAATAAAACCACTATTGACGCGTCATAAGGATGACAACCACTCGTATGGCGTGACGTCAAATGCTTTTGTTGTCGTACTTATTTTTTTATTGTAAACTATCTTTTCTAGTCAGCTATTTTAGCATTTAGAGATTAGATAGTATTTTTTTCTTTCGTTATGGAGCTTTCAAGCTCTTTTTTCAAGGGGATAGATAACCTTAGGAAAGGAATTTCGAAAATTCCTTACTCGGTGCTCACTTACATTACATGTAAGAACTAAATAAAGTAAAAAAGCATTATCATATCCCTAACATAAAAAATAACGATTTTCGAGTAGTGAATTGTAACCGCAAACCGTAAACCCTCAACCCACTCAAGTTTACTTTTCGCAACGAAAGGTAGCCTATATCAGTCTCCAGAGTCTAATCTATTCCTATGGTAAAATTCACCAAAATTGACTCAGCTGTTTTGACGAGAAAACTGAACAGGCAGACACAATTCTTTCATATACCATCATCTGGCTAGTGGCAGGATTTTACGATGTAATTTTTTACCGTTTGATGTGTAGCAACTGAAAGGGCAGACCATTTGATATTGTCCAAATTGCCGGCTCCACTTACAAATGAGGCTACCGTCTTAGTTCGCAAGAGTAGCAACGCTTTAACTACCGATGAGAGTTACGACTACAGTTGGGTGTGAACATGCGTGTGGATCTATAAACATTTATAGAAGTTGTAGCATCAGCTGCTTAATTTGGTGAAAAATCTGTACTTGTCAAAAACACTACACTTCTATTAAATTTATCGATAATTTAATAGAAGTGTAGTGAATAGAAACATCGTTCTTTTACTCTATCTTTGGATTTAATTGTGAAATTTTAAAAAATGGGTGTAATACTCCATTTCCTATGAGGGCAGCAGTGGTACTTTCTGAACAAACTAACTCATACCATTTACCATTTTTGTTACTAATAATTAAAACGTTCAGTGATTTGAAAAAAAAATAGAATACCAGATAAAAAGCTTTTTAAATGCAAATATTTTCGCTGTGCCGAGAATACTAGAATCTACCTTTGTTTATACTCGCAAATATTATCTAATGAAAACCTCAATTAATCTCATTATCAGAATGACGTAAGCGAACATGATAAACTGTCACGTTGACACTCATCTTTTACTTAACACAACGTGCAAATTGGGTGTATCTGACATACTACCATTTCTTAAAACAATATTTTTAAGACAGATTCAACTTCTGTTTTTTAGAACACAATTGAAAAGCCAAAACAAAATTCAAGCAATTGTTACCACGTATGATCGACGCTACTGGTGACAAGAGGATTGGTTCACATCTCGCTCTTGCAGCGCCCATGTCGCATTTCGTTTAGATTATTTATTAAGTTATTAGTTATTATTAAGTTAAACGCTTATTAGAAATAGTTTTAAAATATTTCATGTAAAATTTGTGACAATTATTATTGCAAAATATGTACAAAAAAAAATGATTAAATTGGAGCAATTATCTTATTTCTGTTTAGTAGTAATAAATAGTCAAACATTCCATTATTTTTCAATAATTACGTAGATAAAGATGCGTTCAAAAGTTTCCGGCATAATGTGCACTTTGCAATATAAGAACTTCGCAATATGACTATTTCACAATATGAGCAAAATATCCACATTTCTAGTATACTATAACAAGATATGCACATTTTTTCCAAAATGATATCTTTTAATTTTACGTACCGAAACTGATTTTACATTGTAACTTTGATATTCATTAAATGGATGTTATAAATATAATAAAATATTTAATTATGCCTTTTTACGTAACAAGTTGCTATGTGTTTTGTTATTAATATTGGTCAATTAAGGATTCGTCTTTACGTGTCTGTGTCACCAACATAGGGAATCTTATATGTATCTATGAACGTAGAGAGCATTATTAATTTAATACTGTTTTTAAAAGATCATAGTAGGAGTCCTGAATCGATCAAGCGCGAACGTACTTCACGCATCGAGGCCCCGACCTCACCAGCACAATGACTCATAGTTCATAAATAATATTGCATTAAAGGTATTATATTAAAGGTGCATTTCGTATCAAATTAATACATGCAAGCATATAAAATCTGAATTGTGTATACAAAATACTATTTATAAGCCCACGCGCGTATTGCGTGACATCGGAACGTATAGTTTTTAAACCTTTCCCAAACTGGATGAAGTTTGACTGTCTATCTGTATAAGCAAGTAATACTGTTTCGATTGTGACACACTTTATACGTAAAAGTTACAAGATAAGGCATTTTTCATTCAGAAGCATTATGTAGCTACTACATAAATCTATTTGTACACCAAATAATAGTAAGTTCATTTGCTTTGACATTAAATATAACGCCATTAATTAAATTAATCTTATCTACGTATTAAAATGATGAAGCTCAAATGGAAGGCTTTTAAGGTACCTCGATGTTCGCTTCACTGTACGTGAATTAAAAATACAAGTCTCGTATGCTATAAAGGTATTTCAAAACAAACTTACGAGCCAGATACTATCTTTACGCCATTTTGCCATAGGCCGAGCGAAAGGAGGTAGCCAAGGCGATCCAACTTCAGCAAAAAACGGAACTAAAAAAATGCTAGTTGACAATTCGCAAAATCAAAAACATCACACAAACGTCTCACGCATAACGCAACGAAACGCTTTCGTGGAATTCTAGCTCAAAATGTGTCCCCGACAAGAGCGTTTCTTCCTTGCGCGAAAATGCGAATTCCGTACACACGTCTACGAAGCGGGGTCCTTGAATCCTTGAACCGCGATTGGTCAATAGGCCCTAGATGGACGCACACATTCGTACAGGTGCGTCGTAAAATTTCACACCGTCGATTTCTACTGCGCGGTGTACATTGACGATTTACGAGTTTCCGGCAGCGATACTGCGTCGCGACGCAGGTAATGTACACAGAGGCGACGGTTGAGTCGCACGGACCGCAGTAAAGGTCACGGTTATAGCCGCCCGCCAATCATACGAGATTCGTCACGGTGTTACCGTTTCGTCGTAGTAAATGTAAACATTAATTTTCGCCGATACGAAAATAGGAAACAGGTAGGATTTATTACGTTTCGAAAACAATTGCTTAAAACAGGTAAAGTCGCGTATTCTACTTTGTCTACAGTTAACTACAAACATGTATATATTTGTCCGTTTGTCCGCACTAATATTAAAAGTAAGGGATTGATTTGACTGTAGTAAGAAAAGCTGAAGATTATCAAGGGTAAGGTTGATACTCTAGGGTTTCAGGTGTAGTAAGGTGAAATACCTCAAATAACGAGTCCAAGCTTAGTCCATTACAGATAGCAAGTATGCGTTATTGCTTATTTCCAGGTTTTCAAGCTTTCCCAAAACGTCCACGATGAGAAAAATTTCTCAACCTTTTATTTTGACATTTAAGCAACTTACGTGTGTATACTTCGGCTGAAAGGAAATGTACACTGACGTCTATTAGCATTTCTAACCAACCCCATATAAGACAGTGATCACACCTGGATTCTTAGCTACATTGGCACTTTTGTACACTGTGACAATCGCCCCATATCGCTCACGTAGCTATAATTACAATTAGCAAATTAAACTTTTGTGAATTTTACAAAATCAAAATTAAAAATATTTTTATTCAAAGTAGATTCTTTACTGAACTGTTTTTGAGCTTCAATAAAATACCACTGACTTGTAACGTGGTTCGTTTCGAAGAAGCAGCTAAATAAACTACACAAGAAGAACTACATAAGCAAGAATCATATTATTATTATTTTTTTATAGCGAAAGAGTAAGAAACCACTATTGTATTTATTTAATGTGTTAATGCCTGACGACATGAGCAACATGTAAATGACCTGCCATACCTTTTATTAAGTGTGAATTATTTGCGCTCGTGGACTTATCAAAATGGACGTTATGAGTTCAATTGTGTTAATAAGTAACGGGGAAGGTACTATAATGAAAAGGTAAAATAATACAATGCAACTTCGATAAAAGGTGGTAGAGCCGTTAGAGCTCGCCCGGGGCGGCACCACCGCAGCCCTCGTAATCCGCCGTAAAGCAACATGTTCTTCATGTATTGTGTTTTAATTGAGGAGGCGTGTTTGCCGAACACACATTATTGGAGGCAACCATCTTAGTCCTCAAGAGTAGGAACGCATCCGCAACCATCCTAAAATAAAACTTCTGTTCTATTTGAGATTGGGCGTAGTTGTCCATGGGCTGCAGTGACCACTTAACATCAAGTGACCTGCATGCCCGTTTGTTACTATTTCATAATAAAAAACAACCTCGATATAACGAATCTTGATTAGATTTTTTTTTACCAAGTAACTTGTTACAATGAAGTAAAAATGTTTATTTATCTCAACTATTCGTAAGTACTGATCTGCTTGCCCTTACCCTTACACTAATAAATGGAAATATTTTATTGAAAATACTGTAATATTATTTAAACATTGTTTTCAATTGTAATATTCGCATAAACATAACTTACGTAACTGATAGGATTCGTTAAGTAAAAATTAAAAGTTACCGAAATTCGTTATAAAAAGGTGTTTGATAAATTATTCGTAATGTAAAGATATATTTTGTATTAGCTCCTTCGGGCAGTTCTAAACGATTTAAAAAAAGTTAAATCGAGGAAATCTCTATAACTACTCTAGTTATAGTAAGGTTGTACCGTATAAAGAATTATGGCATATATTTGGTACATACATTTATGATACATATTAAAAACAATCTAATTGATTTTTTTTCTACGGAGACAGTTAATAAAATAAAATGGAAGCGTCTGTATGTACATTCAAATTCTTAGCATTCTCCCCTTTTTATATGTTCAGACGGGTGTATCATAACGTAAATGAGTGCTCTTTTCCATTCCATCTCATATAGTAAAATTGTACCTGATCGATTCTGTACACTCTGTATATGAGAAAAAAAAATTATTTTAAGAGAGTTTTTTAAAACAATAAAACCAAAAAAAAAAAACAGAATTTTTGAATGTAGCTGTGCGTTTATGCGCGCTAGTCTTAGAATTTATTTATTGATCGTTTCATTTAAATCGGTTTACAAATAAAAAAAGTTTAATTTAACAGTCGCAGTGGACCTGTGTGTTAGCTTTTCTTATGATTCAAAGATAAACAAATGCATGAGAAGTTTAAGCTATTAAAAAATCTGGAAAAACCCACAAATTAGCACCCACATGAACTCAAGTCGCGGTGAACGTAGTGTGCTAATATACCAGTGAACAATGTTATATTGTACAATGGGAGCTAAACGACAACAATGGCGTCGTCCACCGCCGCACTGTGGCGCCCACAGTGCGGTCGATGCTGGCGTCGGGTTACAGGCGACAGGGCGACGCTATTGTACTGACCAGCTCAAACGACGTTCATAGACCGAGACCTTTCTGGAGTATTTTTCAAATTATATCGCCCTAGACAAAATTATTGACGGAATTTGCATCAGGCTTTCACGTCGCAGCTCAAGCAGATAGGGACCAAAATTGCTAGATACACAAATAAATCGCAAATTTAAAACTTGACTCATCGCATAGAAGAAATGTCCGACCGACCATCCGTCCGTCCGTCCGACCGACAGTCTACAATACTTAACTTTGAAAAAATACTTTTATGAAATTGTATGTGGTAGATCGAACACGTCAACTTGACAATGACAAGTCATTTACGTGATGTTAAGTGGTAATTACCACTCAAACGACCTGTATATTAAAATACACAACAGAGAGGAATTTCAGAAAATTCTAAATACTAACAGAAAGGAATTTCGGAAATTGTATCCCTAGTTATTGTACGAAACATTGTCAATTTTGAAGCTTTACACAACTAAAATTTAAGATTTACGTTATTGATTCATAAAAATTAAAAACACTAAAGGTTTTATATCTACCATATACTTTTTATAAGTCTACCCTTTGAGGTTGATAATGTTTAAAAAACCGAGTGAAATAGGATTGCATGATTTTTGATTCCTGATATAAATTTGTTTCAGATATACAAATTAAAAATATAATTGTATGATTTATCAGATCGATTTCTACGCGAACGAAACCACGGGCAAACTACTTAAATATAATTCAGTACACAAATAAATGCGTTTACGTACTCATCATTATACTACTAGAACATACGTTATACAAGGCTCTATCGATTCGACCTTTTCGAATTCAAACAACCGTTAAATTATAGGGAGATTGCGTTCAATGTAGCATTATTTAATTACTCAATTCCAACAAAATGAAACAGGGAACATTTTTTAAAAGTAAAGCGTCCATTTTAAATAGAACATAAATAAGATTAAATCACGTTTTGAAAATTTTGTTTTTACATTTTACTATATATCAGGTACTCATAATTAACTAAAAAAACATATCGGCAATTAATAAACGTTAATCGTAGTACCAGTTACATGGTAAAATGTATAAATTTCGTGATGATGTTAGTTTAAAATCAAATTGAATTATGACGTCCAAAAACAGTTATGTAAAGAAACTATTTTAAATAAAAATATTTTGATTTTGATTTTGAATGAGTTAATTCAACACGTGCTCAGTACGTGCAAGTGGATTCAATTTTACAAATTGAAGTATTCTTCAAATAATCAAGTGACCAGTAGAACATTCAGGAATTAATACCAAAAATGACTTTTGAATTGAAACTTTTTGTAAAGACTGAACGTTAACGTTACTCAGAATTAACTGAAACTAAACGTTACTCTGAAGTAACTGAAACTCAAGTAACGGAAAACTGAAACTTCCATTTGGATATTGCTCTAAAGACTGCAATTGTCAACTGTCGCATTGCCGCATCAGCAAAACTGTGGCAAATGTCGCAGACGAGACATTCCGCAACAGAAGATGGCAATTAAAAATAGCAATGTCCAATAACTCTCCAGCTTCAAGTGGGGTTTCAATTAACATTTTCCCTGCGGCTACAACACTGCTGTGTAATTCTGGGCGCGCTTGCGGCTCCTATATACCTATCCGTGTTGTACCGACAAATTTGTATGGATTACGGGCAAACAAAAGTGTTGTGTTTACTTCGGAGATACAAGACTGCGAGAGGAAACAACGACTGTGTATTCGTAAATGTTTTACAGATGCCAAAAAATACAATAGTTGTGTGAATTATCGGCATATCTTCAGTCTAGAGAAAACAGCTCCAGTTAGGGCTGCCTCCCGCAATCCTGACTCCATCTAATACATGCGCGCCGCAGTCAAAGCGTTAAATGAATGCTCGTATTTTTGTAGGAAACTATAAACTAAAAGTAAACACGGATCTCATCCACCATCAACCGACAGACTTAATGATCGCAAGAGTGGCTATCGCATGACCGTTTTTACGACTGGTCGATCACGTGTTGAAGTTAATCAATTTATTGTAATATCGTGACTTTTGAAAATAGATTCGAATTCTCTTGAAACTCATGACTTTCAAGACTATGTTTATAGATTTATAAATTATGTTTACGTAATATTAATGTTTATTTATCGATGACTGATATAAAAAGAGCTCCCCAACAGGCAGAAAGACAAACATACAAAAAATCTAACAACTATTGTTCTGGATTCTATTCCGTTAAAAACGGCCCCCCATAATTGTTTTTTCATACATCTTCTATGTAAAGACAGCAATCAATTACAATTTGATGTGTATAGATATAGATATCGATTATAATACTAAATAGTATTCTTAAAAATGGTCCAGTACAAAATAGGAATAAGTAAATGAATGAAAATCCAAACACTGGAAAATAGTAATGCTTATATTTCCTCCAACTTTTTATGAACAAATTCACATGCGGATAACACAAGGCTTTCAACTGTGCAATCTGTTTCAAAGAAATGATTGATGATCAACGATGAAACATTTCAGAGATACTTGAGAAAATGGCATTCATGTTTACTATACGTATAAGCAGCTGTGATAAGGTATGCAAGCATAAAAAATCATTGACAAATGTTTTTAAACTAATATCATCCAGGAATTTACTCATTACTATGTTCGGGGCACTCACGATTAAATATTTTTGATTCCCGATATTTCGAACTACTTGCATGACTTGTGGTCACGATTACGCGGTGGCGGAGGTAAACTGTTGACAGGTGCTAATGGTAGTAATTTATTAATCTATCTACCCTAAGTCTGGTTCGTTTCTCTTTTTTCCATCCATCCATCAGCCTTTACGTGTCCACTGCTGGACATAGGCCTCCCCCAGGTGCCGCCACTCTGAACGGTTCTGTGCTCTCTGCATCCAGCGGTTTCCCGCGACCTTTATCAAGTCTTCGGTCCACCTGGTTGGGGGACGCCCTGTGCTCCTTTTGCCTAGACGTTGCCACTCCAGGACCTTTCTGCCCCATCGATTGTCTGTTCTTCGGGCGATGTGTTCTCTTTTTTAGGATCCTCATAACCTATTACTACGTTACAGACCCGATTAATGGTAACGCGACAAGATTGACCTCTGGTCTGGTGGTTTAGTTTCGTACATAGTAAGGAGCGGATGCGGGAGGACTTCAAATTACAATCTTTGAGACGTCGATACAACAAAGCAGATAAGAAGTAATTAACGATAATTTACGATTTTGATTTCGATTTCCAAAGCATTTGTTTTTCTAAATTGATTTGTAAGTCTGCTTGGACTGAACTTGATGCGACATAGATTTAGCTGAAAGCATTCCTAGCAACATTTCTTTTTGAATGACTAGAAATATGTTGGTACTCTTTCCGTAACTAAATGTTTGGTTAGGTAGAATGGACCAACAAAACTAACCAGTACTCCCAACAAGAAACAGTTCTCAACACAAGTTCGAATAAGTGAAATGGTTTACATACGCCGTGTTGGGATGAACTAGAGCTTTATTACTCGTGCCAAAGAACAAAACGAGTTTGATATTGAATGCGGGACGGACGCCGATTCAGATTCTGTAACACGATACAAGCGTGCACGTAACGCGATACAATGACGAGGCTGTCGATACACCGGCGCAATGAATACGGATGACGTTCAGACAGGAAATGATGTTTAACAATAGTAAACAAAACAGTGTAGTTTGTACGCAGTAAAACATAAATATTTTATTCTGAATTGCTTACATCGACAGAGCAACATTGTGTTTCTGTTGGACGGCATATTTAATGATTAAGTAATATGCTCGCATCAAAATTATTTAAAATAATGAAAATTTAAATATGTAACTTACAAAGTAAATTTTAAGTCTTTTTTGAAAAACTCTGCTTGCATATTGTTCATGTCATGTCAAAATCCGCCGTAGAGCATCACTTGTGTTTTGGTTGGAGAGGTGCGGTTGCCGGGTACACTTTGAAGCGAGGTGACTTAATGATCGCAGTCCTCAAGAGTAACAACGGATCTATGTTCGAGCTCAAATAGGACTTCAGTCGTGTTAGGTCAAAAGGTCCTTGTTGAAATGAATGAAATGAATGATAGCCTTGTTACGTGTTCAGCGGAAGTTATTGCATTGACACTGATGTAACAATTAATGGGGCAACGCATACGTGCTGTGTTCCTTGGATAGATTTTTTTTATTCATTTACGACATTATAAACTAAGACGTACGCCATATCCATTTGCTAATGACTTTTCGTCATGCTACAAATGATTTAATTACAAGCTTCTGTGCCTTTTTATGTTATAGGAGAAGCAAACGAACATGCAAACCACCTGATGTTAAGTGGTCACTACAGCCCATGGACAACCACGTCCAATCTTAAATAGAACAAAAGTTGTATTTAAGGATGGACGCGGATGCGTTCCTACTCTTGAGGATTAAGATGGCCGCCTCCAATAATGTGTACCCGGCAACCACATCTTCCCCAACCGAAACACATAAAGAACATGTTGCTCACGGCGGGTTATGAGGGTGGTGATGGTGCCGCCCCGGGCGAGCTGTAACGGTTCTACCACCTTTAAAATATATTTCCTATATAATAGTTTTATTGACTAAAACATGTGTGCAGATCACAGTTTAGAGATTCTGACAATCACGATTAGCTGTCTCGTGTGCTCACCATCTTTCTAAAGTTGTACTGTATAATGTTTATTTATTAATGACTGTTTTAAAAAGTGTGCCGAGTTTTTCCTCCCGGTTAACTTTAGCCGACAGGACGCTCAAAACCGATGTACTGATTTTATACTTGATATTCATTAACTGTATGTAAATACCTTATAACGAAATAAAGATTTTAAATTTGAAAATTGTAAAACAGTGCACGGAAATACACAAGAGCGAAACAGTACTCGCTAAATCGTCTTTTATAAAATTTCATATCAATGTAACATGAACATAATAGAAACTATGAATGTCATTTAGCAATACATCGCAAATTTGACACATTATCAAATGCACGAGGATAGTATTATCATGACGATGAATGTCATCTACTACTAGGCATAATACAAACATTTGTTACATTTTATTGTAATTTACATATATTTGTAAAACTTTTAGCAATTTAAAACAGACAGTTACTTTTAAATGATACTGAAGGTTATAAGAATATTTTTTAGAAAATAATCAGAATTAAAGTAGCGTTAGGAACAATATTCCTTTTAATATAATTCGTTTTTGGGGGTATTTTTCTTTTTTCAATAATTAAAACTTTTACAAATTAACTTTAGCAATTTATAAATAGAAGCTTACTTTTAAAAGATACTTGAATGATACTAAAGGTTCTAAGAAAATTTTTTTTAGAAAATAATCAGAATAAAAGTAGCGGTAGGAGTAATATTCCTTTTAATATTATTCGTTTACCCCCAGTATTTCATTTTTTCCAATATTAAGGTTCAGTTTGGTTTTATCCAATGGATAGTTTTAAAGAGAAGGATAAAATACGACTATGTAATTATCGAAAAAATAGTATATATATTTTATATATTGATTATTTATGCATTGGTTAGGGAATATCGAGACAATTGTTTTTTTTTTTGCTCTACGTGAGACGACACTCGCAAATTTATCAGGGATAAAAAAATAAACTTAATCTTATCCTAATAAGTAACTGTTAAACTAAATTGCCTATTCTTAAATTTTCGTTACTCACATAAGAATTGCGATAAAATGGACGGTCAACAAAAATACACTACTGTACAATGTACATAGTGTGCTATGTACAATACACTACTGTCTACTGTACTATGAAAAATTAAGAGCAAAACAGATGACATATGGGTTAAAATTTAATTTTTTTTATGTGTATCTATTATCGTATACTAACAATGAAACTAACTTGAGCTATGTGTATTATCCCTATAAATAGAAATCGCTATGGGAGATAAAAAACACGATAAATGGTAATATGAAATATAATGTGTGAAAAACGTCAATGAAGGTGTACCAATCGAGGGAATTAATCAATTATCAAAAAAATATATATAAACCAAAGACCCCCGTCGCATCAGTCTGTTCATGTTTAACTCAAAAAGTACCGGACGGATTTTCTCAGTTATCAATAACAAGTGGAGTGATTCCTAGGGAAGGTTTTTGTGCATAATAAGTTTTTTTGTAAATTGGACGAGAAAGTGAATAGTTAAATTCAATATGGTAATTCAGGTTTCGTTCGAAATAGATATTTCTTACTTTTAACTAGTTTTTTCAACTAGGTAATGACTGCATGCATGTATGTTAGAAAAATAATGTAAATAAATATAAATTCGATTACCCGAACGAAGCCGGGCCGGGTCGCTAGTTAATTATAAAAAGCATAAGGTATAAGCAGAAATTATATATAACTTCATAAAACAATTTGCAAACAACGTAAAAACTGCTGTAGACAACAGTAGTGCTACGAATTAAGGATCAAGTAGACAATTCATTACGGAAATGTCGAGAAACGCGCAGTTAAATCCTTGCATATGTGAGCATTATCGCTCGATTCAAAGTACCTACGCGTGAAAGGCTTCGCAGGACGACCGGCGAGGATGCAGAGGGGAAGGCGGCTGCGGTGGGAGCATGGTAACCGCGCATGCGACGTGGTATCGATTTGAAAGCCGGCCGGCAGAAGCTTCTAGACCAACAAGAGGGGTGAAATTGTGAATTTTACACTATGCACCCGTTTATATTGAATGTTACCTGCTTAGATACTATTTTACGAAAAAAAACACTGTTTAAAAAAGCATTTTAAAAAGAGATAACCGTTTCAAAAATCAAATTAAGACACAAATATAACACCCATTTAAAATTAGCTAACAAGATAAAATAAATGACAATAAATATTATAGGACGAAAGAATAATATTCAACAAGTTTTGGTTAAATACAGGGAAATCCGCACAGTTGCCGTGTACAATCGGAGACATAGTAAAAGATGTAATGTAATGTCAGCTGAGGTGAATGGAACCACCAACTGAAAGCAATAAAAAAGAGTCAACTGTTGTCATGATCATTATTTTAAGTTTTATAATAAAAAGCAATACTCTTAAAAGCCTAGATGCTTTTAAGAGTATTGATTATTAAGAAAAACCACAGAATACTGAAAAATATAAAAAACCACGAAATAATGACGAAGATGAGGAAAAGGGAAAAGAATTTCCATTACCAAAATAATCCCCGGAGTAAAACAAAAGAATACGCCATTATCGATAAGAGCTTAGGGAGAAAAAGCTTTTCAAGTCGAACTTTCCAAAGTTTAATCATTGAAATGTTTCGATCAAGCCGTCGAAGTGATTGAAATCTCTCACTTTTCTTCGTAATACGATTAAGGTTTTTTAAAGAATTTTGTTGTAAAAACAAATTCCGTAATCAAATTTGGCTTATTTCATTCCATTAAGCCCTTTTTAGATTTTGTTTCGTCTCAAGGAAAGCCTTGTTCTTTTATTCTTATAACTTTCGTTCACGAAGTTATTCTGTTGTAATGAAAAGCATTGAACTCAATAAAAAGTCATAATCGTAGACGGTTTATCTAGGTCAACTCGGAAAGAATAAGACTATAAAATTGCAGTGTTTTCTAACGTTTTTAAATCGTGTCAAAATAGGCACACATAGAGCTTATAAGTTGATTATTAAAAGCCGCCTCTTTGTCCACGAGGGGAAGGCTTCAACAGCCACTCTATGCTAAAGTGGCAACCTCGCAGTCGAGGTTTTGTTGTTGCCCTTTATCACGCCATGACATACAAGCGTTGAGATTTTACTAAAACTGACACGTGTGAGAGCCTATTTTTGTAGGTCATTTATAAATGTAGTAATTTCAAGAAGCGTTATTGGTAAATGTTGCAGTTTTAAATATTGTATATAAAGAAAGTGAATGCGATGTCATATCACTCAACTTTATTAATATAATTTACATTTTAATTAAATTTAATTGTATTGTATTGCAATAAAAGACTAACCTAAACAATCTATAGGTAGTCCGTGCCGATGAGGCATGGTCCCAAGAACGCTAACCGCATTTCCGTTTTGAATAACGATTGCAATTTTCTGGGCGATATATAAACCAGCCCTCTTGTTACCAGCGACGTCGTTGAAACTTGGGACTAATTGTTTGAAAAAATATTTATTAATATTTTTTTTTTTTTTTTAATTGAAAGTTCACAGAAGTTCCACTAAGCTTAATGCTAAATAATTTGAATTACATTAAGGTAAAGCCGTGACAAGCAGAGATGGTTTTAACATTTCGTTTTCCAATTATTTCAAGGTATACAATTTGGGATTCTTGAATGTAGTTGTCAATTCCCAGATCCAATTTGGACACGAGTATCTTTAGTTAAAATTTCCGTCTTGTTTGAGTGTAAGCAAATTTTCCCACATGCATCAGTCCGCCCCAAGCGCCGGCAAGATTGCATCGCTAGATCGATCGATAAGACGCATTGAAGATGCGCATCGCGTTTAGATTCACGTGCACCAATCTTTGGGGCAGTGAACTCTAATGCAAGATTTGCAAAATATGACAAGATTATTGTGAAGTAGCTCAGCAGATTTTGCGACACTGTTCACGTGGACTTCCATTTTTGGGTTAGAAAAATTTGGAATAGAAGAAATTAAAAAGTATAAGGCAATAGTACTTTGTCATTTACGGTAATGCTTCTTGATTATGATATTCGACCTATAGCCCATGGCGATATAGTTACCTAGGATTGCTACCAATTGACAAAGAAAAAGAGTCATAAGATCTGTACCTTATATACATAAAATATGTATGTATTATATACATAAAATATGTATGTATTATATACAAATATGTGTAGGTATGTACATATGTATTTTGGCATTTAAACAAAGGGAAAATTCCACATCGTGATCGGCATAAATAATCATTATTTGACTAAGTTATCAATATCAATGTTTGTATATTACAGCGAGTCGATAATAAAGAAAATAATGTGAAGAAACAAATATAAAATACCTTAATTGGCTGCTTAACTTTCTCTAGTGCGCGAATACCTTCGAGACGAGGATAATATTACGTAAGACGGTAAAGCTTAGAGGGAAAGCTCATTCCGCCCTTCCAAATGGGATCCTTTAAATAAATGCCTCTTCAGAAAATCAATAGCGACTATAAGCTTACTCGTACAAGAATTGAAGTAGTGGAGAGTAATTCAATAAAGATAAATGAAATCCTAGTAAAGATGTTATCTCTTAAGCAAGAGAAGGTTTTTTCTAAGTAAGTCGTCTTTCTAAAGTTATACTGAATAATGTTTATTTATCAAGAACATTTAAAAAGAGTGCCGAGAGTTTTTTTCGCCGGATTTTTCTCCTAATCAACCTCAGCCAAGGTGTCAAGCCAGGGCGCTCAAAGCCGATGTACTGATGTTACATTGTAACCTTGGCATTCATTAAGTGTATGTAAACACCTTACAATGAAATAAAATATTTGAATTTAAAATTTAAAAAAAAAAAATGATCGATTCATTTTAGTGAAGTCTATCTATCTCACTACGCCTTGTTAGTAAGTACGTTTGTTAGTAAGGTCGACTGATTAGGGTTTGACACCGACCCAATAACAATGTTTTATAAAATCATATGCATGTACAAAATAGCCCAATTTTAAACGTCGGCTCCACCTTGAGAATGATTGATCGCTATAGAACTAATCTATCCACAAAAGTTCGTTATAAAGTAATTGGTGGTTTTTTGCTGAAAAATATCTACTAACTATGACATTTTTATGTGTTTAAAACTATGACTTAAATTTTTATTATTTCTCTATTAATCGCATACTAAGAAGTAAGAAAAAGGAACATCTTAGAAAATATGATTGCATCTCTTTTCCGTCTCTTTACTCACCGCTTCGGTAGAAATGGGGAAGAATTGGAAAAAATTTCAACAAGTTGGTCAAGTATACAGATACTATGGATTGGTGGTCAACCAGTCTGTCAGATGTTTCCAAAACCAAATACGATCACAAACTTGCCACAAATAGTCACCAAATCTCAATCACACCTGACTTTACATACTTTACATAAATGTCGATTGTTTACAGTTTACATAAACCACGGGAGCCATAAAGCTTTCTTTACTCTTTGCCCCACACTAGGATACAGGGAAGCGGATGCCATGGAAATGCAGATCTCTGCCTGTCTGGGAATCGAACTCGAAACCTTTTGCGCAGCAGACCGGTATGATGATCTACATAACGCAAGCCATCCATACGTGTCTCATGCTAATATGCAAAATGAAAATGATAACTGAATATCATCCTTCTACGTATACATCGTCGAATGTCATAATCGCCACTATCAGAGCAGCTGCAGAACACTAATTACGAGCTGTCGATCAGAGCTAGAAATTTCTAGTTCCGCCAACTCATCAGTACCTCGCCTCCACGAGTATGGCATGGCTGTTCTATTTTCTAACTAGTTCACACCAACGTAGCAATTTAACCAACTATATTGGCGAAGAATTACAACGCCACACATTTGGACTCCCTGTGTCGTGAGTGCCATAAAAAATACCTAAATTTACGATAAAAACAAAAATAGACCCTTTGTTTGTTGAATACAATACACTACAAAGATAAATAAAAAAATGGAAAATTTAATGTTCATACATTTTACTACATAAGAGTTTAGGTATTATTATTGGGTATAAATTCCGCGATAATAGTAGTTTAAAATTATATGACTTCTATATTACATGTACGTAAGTATTCAATATTTTTTTCCTTGGAGCTTAAAATCTCATAACTTTGTCCCCAACAAGGACAACACAGATAACATTAACGTTTAAATTAAAGCCACAACTGTCCCCGTGATAACACATATAGAAAACAATAAACAAAGTTATCAAAACACAGATAATGTTTACGCCGCCACGCGTTCGGCATGCATACCGTCACTTGTGTACAATGTACGATTAATCAGCTACTAGACTGTATCAAGTGTGCATAGCTCTTCAACTATTGATAAAGTTAAGCAACGTCGGCAGCGGTCAGAAATCGGATGGGTGACCGCCAGTGTGAAAAAATTTATGAGTATTTCCGTGCTACGAAAGGCATATTAAACATTCGATAATGATTATTTTCAATAAATAGCAGTTTTTAATTAATACATCTCCAGTAATACGCAATGGCGTGGTGTGGTGAAGGATTGTCCAGACCTGACTCAGTTATACAAAGAAACGTGCATGTCCATAGGTTGCAGCGACCATAGCATCGGTTTCCCTGCAGGCTCTCTTGCTTCCTTTCTAAAATTTAATAAAACACAAGTACTTGCGAAGTCGAAGGTGGGAGAACTAGTTCGACCGGGAAGGTACCACCGCTGCCCTCATAATCCGCCATAAAGTTTTACTTGTGTTTCGGTTGGAAAGGTGCGGTGGCCGGCTACACTTTGAAGCAAGGCGACCATCTTAGTCTTCAGGAGTAGCAACACATCTACGTTCGAGTCCAGAGCTCAGAAAGGACTTCGGTCGTGTTCGTGGTTGTACGTGGACGTCTATGGGCTGCGAGTATCTAACATCAGATGGTTTGTATGTTCATTTGCTACTTTTCTCACATAATAAAATGCATTATACGAACGTACCAAATGAATTAAGTTTAACAAAATTATCTTTACCTAACAATCCAGACGTAGTAACGATAAAACAACACAACTCATGTATGACACAAAGATATAACTTTATCAATAGATAGCTTGCTTTAAGATAGTGGCCGCTTGATAACTTCTAAAAATCTGCTACTAAGACTTATTTAAGACCTGCATTTAAGCAGTCTCTTTAAAGGTTCGCAGGCACACGATCTCCTTGACGAGGCCAAAGGCTTCGTGGACGTGCGTGGATTATATTAATAATGATCATATGAGAAGGAAAAATTATTAACCTATTATTGTCATACTTCTGGGTACGATTTTTTTAGGGTAGCAAAAAAATAGAGCATGTAAACTACCTGATGTTAAGTAGTCGCAGCCTATAGACACGCACGTACAACCACAAACACGATCAAAATCCTATCTGAGCTCGAAAGTAGATACTTTGCTACTCCCGAGGACTAAGATCGCCTCGCTACAAAGTGTAGCCGGCAACCGCGCTTCTCCCACCGAAACGCAAGTAATGCCTTACGGCGGATTATCAGGGCCCCGGTCGAACTAGTTCTCCCACCTTTAACTGAATTTCAAAATGAGTAGGGGTAGGCTAATCTACCACAGTGGTCAGTAGCAGTTAGTTTTAATACACTTAAGAAAGTTATGGCGAAATCTCCAGCATATATGTAGTATTCCTAACGATGTCTTCGCCTTTAAATCAAGCGACAATATATTTCAAATACTCACATAACTTGGAAAAATTAAGAGGGTCGTGACAGATGTTTGAACTCCAAACAACCGTTTAAGAAACCGCAATCTTATGTTTATCACTGCTTGGTACAGGAAAACATAATAGGGCACCAACTAATTAATAAAAACCTAAGGAAACCAAAATTATGAAGTTCACATTTGACCAGTAGACATATTTGGATTGGACATCACTCTTTACCACTTCAACAAAATGTTGAGCACGAGTCTTCACAAAGATGTGAATTAGTAGACTTCATACTTTTGAGTACATGGCAATGGCAATACAATGGCGAACTCTTCAGCATGTAGGTTTCCTTACAATATTTTCCTTTACCGTTACAGCTAACAGACATTTAATGTTTTTAATACATATATAATTTTAAACATTGGCGATGCCAGGAATTCAAGCCTCGTGTGAATGGCCGGAAGTTGCGAAAAGGCAAAAACAATAAAGTATTTACAAATAATTAAATTTGTCTTAGGTTTCAGTCCAATGCATGACCACCTGACATATATCAATTTACAGATCATCGAGCGAGATTGAATACAGACAAGCTCACTTCCATCGACGATCAATCATCCAAACACGCGAACACGAGAGAACGGGGTTTCTGTGCTAGACGAGAAAGGCGAGTGCGTCGACCCCGGTGACATAACGTTTCGGCAAACCACTATCAGCCGGCCGCTCAGCCGTTCAATGAATAACTAACTGACTAAACTACGATAGCTCGACGACCCAGCGTGTTATGCTTCGACTTAAAAAGATGTCATGGTATTCTGGAGCTATTGCCCACCAGTCTTTAACTACCTAAGCTCGACAAGCTCTGACACAAAATAACGCCATGCCTCCCCATCCTCATATTACCCAAATCTTTGCTATGAAATCACCGTTCAATGAGCATAAAATCCAATTCCATATACAAAATACAAAGCTGTACAGCTTACTTACACGATCGAATTTTTGATATTAAGCATTTATTGGCGCGCCTTGGGTAGTACCAATACCTATGACGTGACGCTAATGACAATGCGCGTCTGTTATTTCGTCGTGAACCTCCCTATCATTCCTCTCTGTTTTTTTATTTATTTATCTTGTTATAAAATTTCGTATATTCCTATTTCTATTTCTACGTTTATTATATGTCTTACGCCTTTAAATGTTGTGTTTTATTATAAATTAATTGAATAAACTTCAATTTTGTAGCCTCACATATGTTGGGCATGACGACCGCAATTTTTTGTTTCAGAATCTACTGGAATCAGCAAAGATCGAATTCAGATATCTAGATGTAGAGACGTGTCTATAAACGATTTCAAATACGTAATGGAAACCGAACAATATAATCGATCGATCGTATCGATTTAATTTAAACAATATTTGGTCACGGATGTACCTGCATTTATTCTTATCATGCCTCATTTAAAATAAATATAACTTTAAAAAAGCTTGATAAGAGCATTGCTAAGTATAAACCATTCTTGACGCAAAACGTATATTAACCGTCCAAATACAAAAGAAACATAGACTTCAGCACTGCCTGCGGTTGGATGTACGTGTTATATTTTTCAATATTTTTTAATATTATATTTTTTTGTTCCAAGCTGTCATAATTGTAAAATCCGATCTTTCACACGGGTTACTTCAAATATAAGAGATATATTACGGTCCTCCAATTTTTGGAAGTTACGTGCGTAATCCATAGGGACTACTGAGATCACATGAAAACGATAAGAAGAGCAAATGAGTGTCCTGCATACTAACACACTATATAAGTTAGTTTAGTTTAGTCGTGACCACGAGTCATGCAACAGGTTCGAATTATCGGCAATTAAAAAACGATAATCGCGAATACCCGTTATATAGTATAATGTAAAAATTACATAATAATTACATTATTTTTCTTGTAGTAATAATAACAAGAATAACAACGATTCCATATATGAGTTTGTTGTATTCGTATAAAATGTCGACATTGAAACCAAAGAGGTAATTAAATATATTCCGCCTGCAAAAGGAATAACATTTACAAATGTAAATAGAGTAGAAAGAATTAAACGTAATGTTTATACAGCTGATATTGGAGACGGATAATTGATGGATAACAATAAATTACGTTGCCTCTACAAGAACTATGAATAAAATCATTAAGTTTGCCGATGTATGAGCGAAAAAACAATAAGAAATATTCCTTTTATAGCACACTCAATGTCTTATCAAATGCCATTCATTATTTTAATTATCGTTATACTGTTGTTTCAAAAAAACAATTCCAATTTCCATCTATTTTTCATCAATATCTAAGAGAATGAATATTTCAAAATAGTTTTTTTGCTTTATTTGGTACTACAATTATCAATAATATATCAATAAGTACCTCAAATTTCTTCATGTTTTACACAAATCCAAATGAATAATCATATTAAGACAGATCTAACATAGTCTACGCGACTAAGTTAAGTATAAGCCTTATTTATTGATAAGCAGCTATTAAAATACAAAGAAATTAAAAGCAAATATTTATACTTCGTCACATTTTTAAAAGAATTATTGGTAACAAGCTGGATACTAAGATAAATGTGAACAGACCATCGTCACATTGACGAGAAGTAAAAAATGTTTTATGAACATTCAGTAAAGAGCATAAATCCGAGATGCTCCAATTCGAATGTCTCTTTAAAATTCCAAACGAATTGAATATTTTATTCAAGATTCTTTTCATTTTTCTTTGATATCCAATTACTGAAGATTTGAAATATTTGATTCCATGGATCCATTTAAACTCTCTAACTTCGTTTTTATGAGGAATTTTCATGAAGAATTTGATTAGATTATGTAGAGAATTGAGTTTCCGTTCCGCTTACGTGTAACCAAATATTTTTACACCAAAAAATAAATCACCTGCGAGAAGGGGTTCCCAGTAAGGGGATACAGGAAAACAAGGCAGAAGACACGTTTATGGTTCGTGCGATTATTTTGATCCTTATGATTCCTCTAAACCATATAAGAGGAAAAACAATAATGCATTACAAAATAAAAACATATATGAGTTCCCATTGAAACGTGAGAAGCGATAAGGTTCATGACCAAGTAAGACGGTATAAGAAATTATGAGAGATAGGTCATTACTTTTGAAATTGTTGGCACTTTTAATTGAATCCAGTGACCTATTTCATTAAGGGAATCTTAAGCTTTTACGATAGAGACAATAAAGCAGGATATAAGAAATCTTATGGCTGGGTGCGCGGTAACGTTGAAAACGATATTTTAACGGTTGGATGAGAACGGACACATTTTTAACGACATGAGCTTCACATATTTTAAAGGTTTTTATCAAAATGACCATGGATTGATCATATCAACCAGCAAAATATGCAGCAGTCAATCTGATGGTAGGTAGTCACTGACGTCCGTAATTGGTTGTAACCAAACTGAGTTGCTACTCGTGAGGACCAAGATGGTCGCTTCGCTTTAAAGTGCACCTCTCCAATCGAAACACGAGTAATGCTTTATGGCGGATTATGATGGCGGCAGTGGTACTACCCCGGTCGAACAAAACAACGAATCATTGAACATGTTGGAAGTAAGAACAATAATCACTAGCTCATTTATGACTCACTATTAAAAAACTTCTAGATCTCAACAGAACAGTTCGCGTTCTAATTGATGGAGAATTTGTTAGTTTTTAAGCGAGATTAACAGTTTCCCTGCGGCTACAACATTGCTGTGTAATTTTGGGCGCGACGCGCTTGCGGTTCCTACACACCTGTGTTGTACGGACAAATTTGTATGGATTACAGGCGAACAAAAGTGCAATTTTTACGTCGGCGCTACAAGACTGGGGGCGGACATTACGTCTGTGTATTCGTAGATGATACAGATGCTAAAAATACAATATTTTAGTAATTTGAAGGCGTATCTTCAGTCTAATCGAATAGGCTCCAGTTTAGGGCCGCCTCCCGCAATACTGACCCGATCATATACATCCGCGGCGCAGTCAAAGTGTTAAGTTTTGATAACGAAAATAAATGTGAGCGTTATTGACGGCTATAGTTTTTCAGACACGATAGAGCATTCGCATAAAATGGGTTCCACAAATAGCCTTAAGTGGAGCGTCAATCAATATCTTGTCACGGATACTATCCGCAAAATGGAAAATTAATTGCCGTTCGTTTGCTTAACGAAAGCCCGCGCCGGATATTCATGCATTAGGCACATTTTTAACGTACTTCAAAAAAATGGAGTTTCTCAAATCGGTTGCATTTTTTTTTACATAATTTCGTAATTTATTTACCCATTTCGAACACTCTTTTTTTGTTCGAAAGGATGTGTGGTCTTATTTAAATTTAAAGAAATAAAGGGTGGTATTCTGAAAGGGATAAAGATGGAAAAAACGATATGAAATTTTGTATTGAAATTCAGTTTCAATTAGAATTAAGTAATGTTTATATGAGTGGATGGAAATAGAAAGTACATTTTTTATAAAAGAGAAGATTAAATTTATTTGAAATCCGTTTATATTATTTAAAATTACTCCACTTGAGATTGAAGATGGACATGGGAAGGTATATGTTCAGATTGGGTGATGTTAATAAGATAAATAATTTATAAAATATGTGTCATTTTCTTTAAATTTGCACTAAATATATTTAAATTACTGCTTTCTCACTATACATGCGACATATTTTTTTAATTTTCGTCTATACATGATAGTTATGCAAAGATGTCTACAAAAATGACGTAGGTGATTTTTGCATCCAAAATATGTAAGATAATTGCCTAAAAAATTAAAAAATATATTCAGAAAAAGGCAGAATTGTATGCGAATCCTGTTTCTGAAATAACTCTGTAAAGCACCTTTTTACAGCAGACGTTTCATGTTTAGCTACATTCAGTCGTAGTAATACTGACCAGGGTCTCATGACGATGCAGGATAATGTTAACACTTTCCAGCGGCGTACAACAATGCTGTGCAACACTTGGCGTAACGCGCTTGCAGCTTGTATACACCGGTCGTGTACGTAGAAATTTGGATGGATTTCGGGCCAACATAAGTGCTGTATTACGTCGGTGTTATACGACTGCGAGCACAACATCTGTGTATTAGTAGATGCAACACGGATGCTAGAAAATACAATATTTCAGAGACTTGTCGGTGTATGTTTAGTCTAAAGAATACAGCGCTAGTTTAGTCGCCTCCCGCAACGCTGACTCGATGTAATATTTGAATGCAGAAGTCAGTGTCAAGAGGTATTCAGATGTATTAAGTGTATATCTATAAGAGTGATGACCCGTGACGCAGAGGTCGTCACGCCGTTCGGCCACGCGAAGGGCTCAAAGTTTGAGGTCCGGCCAGATGGAGATCTAATGATGAATTTCGATTTTTTTCTGGGTCTGGCTGTTTCTTTATGACTTTTTTTGTCTCTATGGCATCAACGACAAAGGAAATTCTAGTGTGGGGTTGAGTGTAGAAATCAGTTCTTGATCATTATTTGTAACTAGCTAATGCTCGCGACTACGTTCACGTCTCCTTCAATTTTCGGGCACAGACATAAAGACAAACTTTCTAATAATTATTGTCTCGGGTTGTACTACGTTAATAAAGCCTCTAATAATAGTTTTTTTTTTCATAGATATCTTCTATTCAGACATCGATAAGTTACAAATTTACTATTTGTATCGATAGATAGAGTATGGACAGTGCGTTGATTTAGTTTTTCAGAGGTATTCAAATTTTAATTGAACTCATTCTAATAGGGAAGTCACATTGCATACTTAATTTCTACAAAAACCGTCGGTCATCAGCATTACGTGCAAGTCTACTAATCAATGGCGACGGCGTCAACATGACGCAACGTGAATGTAACACATTGTATAACGCACTTGAAATCGCTTGCTCAACGCACGTTAAGACGTCTTATCGTTAATTGTTGGCTCTTTTCGCTAATGACATTTGTAAAGACAAACAGATTTAATAGTTGCAACTGTTATTTACTTGACTTCCTTGCCAAGGTACTTGATAAACTTAACATTTTCCCTGCGGCTACAATAATGCTGTGTAAAGCGCGACGCAACGCGCTTGCGGCTCGTACACAGCTGTGTTGTAAAGACACAGCTGTGTTGCATTGGTAGATGATACACAGATGCTAAAAATAAAATATTCACACTTCGTCCTTTTTCCAAAACTCCTTCTCTGCCGTGGCAGTCCGTCTATGGAACAAGCTTCCTGTAACTATTCGTCGA
>DWON01001240.1:0-25511 GCA_018251015.1 Phocides pigmalion okeechobee
GGTGGCGGTGGTGCCGCCACGGGCGGCCGTCAGGTAGCCTGCATGCCCGTTTCTTACTCTTTCGCAATAATAATAAAAAAGGCGTTAACTTATATACAAAGCTTGTTCTGACAATTAAGAACACAACAAAAAATACAGACAAATCGAAAGATCTGCTCTCAGATTGAAGTCAAATTCTCAATCCTACTAAAATTATAAATAAGAAAGTGTGTCTTTTTGTATGTACCGTTTTTACGTCAAAATGACTGAACGGATTTTAATGAATTTTAACATAGAAATAAATTAGAACTTGGAGACGGATATAGGCTTCATTTCGGTGCGAAATAATTTAAATTAGTCGGAAATAGGAGATGAAATGTACTACAGAGACATGATTATTTTTTATTAAGGAATACAACATACATGAGCAATAAGAACGAAATTTGCAAATTGAAAGGGGTTAAAAAGGGTTGGAAGATAAAATTTAGTAACATCGACTTTTGCGGTGTTAAAAACGTTAATAAAAGGTAGACTGATTTTTATACCTATAAATAAAATAAGTATATATTATATAGAACAAAAAAAACGACCTAGAGGGTAGATCGATTAATCTACCATTTTAATCTGTCAACAATTTCCCCCGCTACCGCAGTTTTGTCGTGACCACGAGCAATGCAAATTGTTCGAAATATCAGCAAACCAAAAAAATAATAGTTAAAAAAACTAAAAAAAAAACACGCTTTTATAAGAATGTTGTCGCTCTCAAGAAAAATAGGGTAGTTAGTTGCACTAAAAATAAGGTAGATTGGAAAAAAATGTTGTCATCGAATCGGACGACGTCACCTGATCGCCCCACTTGCCTATTTCTTTTTACTTGAACTTATTATAAAAAAGGAATGGACTAGCTGGTTACGCGTTATATTCGGATGCGTCGCGGTACTCCTCTAACTTTATATTTGGTTAAATCTCTGCAGTATCGCGTCAGGATGCCCGAACCGCCACCTATATTTTATATGTGTCTCTTTGTTTTTTTTTTATTTAACTTAATTTTTTTTTATTTTTTTTTTTCATATTATTGCATTGTCATCGGTCCTTGATACGTGTGCAAAATTTCAAATTAATCAGACATCTGGAAATTGGTTAAAATTATGTTCAAAGATTCCATTACATACATACAACCCAAGCTAATAAAAGCGTGTTAATAAAAATTCGTTAGTCGTGTGTACCCGGTTCATAGTAAACTAAGATATATCTATAGTTCGAAGCAGCGAACATACTTCAAATAGATTCACAGAATAATTGCCGCATGCCGCATATCAAACATTTTGACAAGCCCACGATGGCTTGCATTTCTTGACCGCATCGCATGTATGCATGCTAAATGTAAAATGTTTGTTAATTTACTTGTGACTGAATATTTTATCACTGCAGTAGTCATACGACTAGCTTTACGCGCGATTTCGTCCGGGAGAAGTTTAAGAGAACGAAGTATAAAAAGAAAGAGGTAAGGTGTACATTTTCCAGATGATAGAACTGTAGACAGACCAGCGAGGTACTAAAAGCGCCCTTTTAATCCGCTGTAAAGGAACACTTGTGTTTCGGTTGAAGAGGTACATGCGAGGTGGTGAGGTAGAAGTAAGTAAGATTTTTTTGTCTGTTTCTACCAAATTAGCTCTGAAAATACTAAACTGCTTTTTTTAAGTGAGAAGAGTAGCAAACGAGCATGCAAACCACCTGATGTTAAGTAGTCACAGCCTATAGACATCCACATACAACAACAAACACGACTCAAATCTTATCTGAGTTCGAACGTAGATGCGTTGCTACTCCTGAGTACTAAGATGGTCGCCTCGCTTCAAAGTGTAGCCAGCAACCGCACCTCTCCAACCGAAATATAAGTAATGCGTTACAGCGGATTATAAGGGCGGCGGTGGTACCTCCCCGGTCGAACTATAGTTCTACCACCAATTAAATATGAAGATGCGCCGATAATTTTGTTTTGATTTGATTTGTACGTACACATGTGTGTACAGGTAGCACACGCGTTACGCCAATTAATACACACTATTTGTGTACATCGCAAGGAAAGTGTTAATATCGAACATCCTTATCATTATTATTTTAAAGGTAGGAGAACTATATTTCGACCGGGGAGGTACCATAACCGCTCTCATAATGCGCCGAATCCGTTCGAATACCCCCCGGGGTAGAGGCCGCGCGACTCTACATCGATCATTTCACGTAACACCGATAAATTAATTTATAAGAATTAATACAAATATTGTAACGAGTAAACATCGATGGCCAGCGCGGCCCCCCGCCATCCTGCTGTTTAGCGGGCGGCACGGACTTAGGTCGTCGATGGTCATGGCCTGTAGCAGTCCCCCCGGTGTTTGGGGGACTCTGTCCGGCTCAGCAACGAAATTATGGTGCCATCAATATTTTTATAATTTTTTCAATCTCTTACAAGAACTGAACGAAATGCTATCTGTGTATAAAAGGTGGTCTGACCAAAAAGAGTTCGTAAAATCGCAAAATCCCTTACATCACCAGGCACGATAAGGCACGGAGGTTATAAAAGAAACGCATAAATAAATCGGCTCCACCTTCAACATTTTGACATGTTTCAAGTACTTTCGACATGACATTTGGAACAATTTATGTACTATCCACCGAAGGTCGTATACATAAAAAATTGACTCTGCATAGATACAGTCCATGTTATACATGCTATATGCTTTATATTATGAAACTATTTAAAGGGAGACGAATTATAGTTCGATCGGGGAGGTACCACTGCCTCATAATCCGCCGTAAAACATTACTTGTGTTTCGGTTAAGGTATTGTTGCCGGCTACACTTTGAAGCGAGGCGACCATCTTAATCCTCAGATAGGATTTCGGTAGTGTTTGTGGTTGTACGTGGAAGTCTACGGGATAAGACTACTTAACATCAGGTGGTTTGCATGCTCGTTAGCTACTATTGTCACAAAAAAACAAGTGTTGAAAACCCCAAAATATTTTTTTTTACAAATCCATGCCACTTTTATTGTGTTAATGAAAGAAACCTTAACATAACATGGAATTCATTGAAACTAAATAATCCTGATTTTTTTTTATTATGGAAGAGTAAAAAACGGGTATGCAGGCCACCTGATGTGAAGTGGTCACTGCAGCCCATGGAAACCACGTCCAATCTCAAATTGAACAGAAGTTCTATTTAAGCATGGACGCGGATGCGTTCCTACTCTTGAGTATTAAGATGGTCGCCTCTAATAATGTGTATCCGGCTACCACACCTCCCCAACCGAAACACAATACGTGAAGACACTCGATAAAAAACTTAATTTGATTTTACAAACAGACACATCAATTTTAATTACATATATAGTAAGTAATACGTGAAGCAAAAAATATACCCTTTTTTACGATAATTACTCGGACAGAGGACTATGATATTTGACATAGTTTATACAGAGAAAGAGTTCAGAAAGATAATATTTTATATAATATGCCTTAGAAATACTTTAAATTAGTAAAGAAACATTATACACGGAACTACACTTTTGATACACACCGATACACACACAACTATAGATTTGATACACACCAATGTTTAAACACAACAGTCTGTAGTCAACAGTCGTATCGAATAGAGATCAGATCAGAAATATCAGATTGACTAAACGAATTTCCAATTGGTTCATGTATACAAATGTTCGTACTTCAGTGCTCGGTAAAGTCATAGAGGCTTTTATTGCAATTGTTAAACAGATATAAATTACCTTTAATTGTAATTTACGTGTTATTTACCATAATCAGCACCTTTAAACTATTTATTATAGAAAAGTGTGCGTGTTTGTTTGTGTGCAAATCAAATAAAATCGAAATGAAACCTGAAAAATAACCTATGAGAGATTGAGATGAATATAGGGTATAAGAAGTATTAGGATAAATGTAAGCTTTATTATCTTTAAGATTAAAATATGTTATATTTTAATATATTACATATTATTCAGCATAAAATATTGTGTAATATATTCTGTCTGTCTCATTATCTCACCTTAATCCTATACATTTACGTATTTGTTTCTTTATCGTGACGCATTTTCATTACATCAAGTTTCAAATCTTCACTTCAAAGTCTAAACTAAACTGTTAAATTACTTAATTTCTAACAAATTTCAACTATGTGGTGATCACTAGTATTTATGTAAGAATAAACTAACGACAGCCGTGCTTGTAACTTAACTTTGATAATAACGAACACATTAGACTTAGTATTCTATCTTTAAAGTTAACAAACCAAAGTATCTTAAAGGTGGTAGAGCCGATAGAGCTCGCCAGGGGTACCACCACCGTCTCCCTCATAACCTGCCGTAAAGCAACATGTTCTTCATGTATTGTGTTTCGGTTGTGGAAGTGTGGTTGCCGGACACACATTGGAGGCGACCATCTTAGTCCACAAGAGTGGGAACGCATCCATGTCCATCCTTAAATAGAACTTCTGTTCTATTTAAGGTTTGACGTGGTTATCCATGGGCTGCAGTGACCGCCTAACATCAGGTGGCTTGCATGCCCGTTTTTTATTCTTTCATAATAAAAAAATATAAAATCTTCATTCTGTATTACGAACATTTATATCTATATATAGATTGTATTCGCCCAGAGGTGAAAAATACCGCATAGGTCAAAATCATGAGCAATTAATCCGCAAGCCGAGGAAGGGCCTTAACCTCAAAAGTTATTGATCGGAAAATAATATATTCAGAAATTATTTTTAACTTCGGCCGAGCGTCATTAAGTACGCATACTCATATTGTTATACGGCATATAAACTGCTTCTCCATTTTGTGGTGGACATTTTAAGTTGATATATCGTCCGTGGATCACGCGAATCGTTACGAAACTTCAAAAGCTTTTTTATGAAAGAACAAAAGGTCTTTGTTACCGAAAAAAGAGGTTCTCAATTCAGTTGTATATTTTTTGTTTTTTGATTAAAAACAAAAAATATACAACTGAATTGAGAACCTGTGAGAGAGAGAAAAGTGATCTTTTATAATGTTCGAATAAGGTTTTCTTTTTATGAAAATTGAGTTTTTAGAAAATAATCAAAAAGCACATTATTTAAATTTGTATGTGGAAAAGAAAAGATTCTTATATCAAAACTATGTCATTTATTAACTGACTAGCAATCCATCCGGGCTTCGCATGATTGCACTTACGACATCACATCACGCATTTTTGAAATGCTCAGCTTTTAAGTACTAATATAAACCTTCCTCTTGAATCACTCTGTCTATTGATTAAAACCAATAAAGTGGACAATATTTTTATTCAATTTTTAAAATAAATTAGCATAATGTTGCCATTTCTTTAAAGTCGGATTTTTAGACTCAATTATTGAAATGAATACTTCTATTTTTATGAAAGTTTAAGGTCTCTGCTTAAGGTAAAATTGAGAAAACAAAAATAACACAGAGTAGTAAAAAGCATGCACGCCACCTGCGTAGTCGTTGCAGCCCATACACGTAGCCTCAAACAGATTTTAAATCCAGTCTGAGCTCCCGTGTATTGAGTTGCTACTCCTGAAGACTGAGATAGCCGTTTCGCTTCTAAATGTGGCAACCATTCCCACCTAAAACCAATTCACAAAAAAATACACCACGGCGAATTTTGTGGGTAGCGGTGGTATCTCCCCGGTTGAACTATAGTTATACCTATCAATTTTAATAGTTAAATTTAAAATGTAATAAATTCCACTCGAATTTTGACTACCGGGCGACCACTACCTACATTCGCCAATCGATAGTTTACAGAAATAGCGCCACGCAACGAAAGTCGATTTTCTCGTCATTAATCAATTTATCATTACCGACTGGACGACTTTGATGGATGGTCGAATATGAAATAATTATACACTTACACAATTTCCATTATACGCATTTCTACTATTGTTGTTTTGTCAGACGCAATCTTGAGGTCATTGCCGCCCATGGACTTAATCAAATCTTTATACAACAGAACAATTAAATTACAAATCTTTGAAATTCTTTTCTCTGCTACAGTATGTGTGTAATTATACATATAAATGTTCCTCTTGAATCATTCTGTCTATTGGTGAAAACAATATTATAATTCGTTGCGTAGTTTGAATCTAGCAAACGGAAGGCGGGAAGCGACTGTGTTATACGAGTAATTATACTATTTAAAATGTGGAAAATATTTTTCACATTATAAATAATATAAACGCTGTTTAAATCAGTCCTTGATAAATAAACATTACACAGTATAACTTCAAAAATATGAGCACACGAGACAGCTAAACGTAAGTTGAAGCTGAAGTAACTATCTACATTTTTTTTTATTACGAAAGAGTAAGAAACGGGCATGCAGGCCACCTGGTGTTAAGTGGTCACTGCAGCCCATGGACAACCACGTTCAAACAGAAGTTCTATTTAAGGATGGACGCGAATGCGTTCCTACTCTTGAAGACTAAGATGGTCGCCCCCAATAATGTGTATCCGGTGACCACACCTCCCCAACCGAAACACAATACATGAAGAACATGTTGCTTTACGGCAGGGTATGGGGGTGGCGGTGGTACCGCCCCGGGCGAGCTCTAACGACTCTACCACGTTTCGAATATAGAACATATAGAAGGATAAATAAAAATTAAATATTTGTTTATACTATCAATTTAGTAGCCTTTTAAGGGGTGTATGTGAAAGTATGTACAATTTAAAAATGTTTATATGTTTGTTTGTTTGTTAGTGTCCGATTATTTCCGAAACGGTTATTTCGATTTCGAGGAGACTTTCACTGGCAGACAACTGATTTTACGAGAACGTATAAACACCTGTAAGAGGAAATTGACTAATTGATCTAGAGCCCAACAAATAGACGAATCGCTGAGTCTAGAATCCTTAAATTAAGTCCAAACGCAAAAGGGATAAAATGGGTAAAGAGGTAGAAAGAGCATATGAAATTGCTCAGTTTGAAAGTTGAACACTAGAAATTTAAATTACCGCACTTGATTGATAATAAAAAATATGTTTATTAGTATTTCAAAATTCCACCCTTAAACAGATTAATAGAGTTTAATAAACCGTATAACCAGAACAGAAATCTAAATTGATCATTCGGATGTCTATTTGGCCGGGAATCGAACTTCAAACTCTGTACGAATAACACCGCCACGTAAATCTGTAGTTAACATTGTTAGCTAATGAAATCATGTTTCATTTTCATAACAGAGTATGCAGCTCTATTATAGTCTACTGGATGCGTCAAAAATAGTGTAACTTCGATAATGTAATCAGTGGTACTTACCTGGCGGCGCGGTTGGTCCAACCTCTTTCGGGGGTTGGGTGTTACTTTTTCCAAATGTTGTCAAGGCTTCGGAAGACTCGCCAGTCAGCCAGCCCGCCAACAGGAGGGGCAAGATGGCTGCCGCTGCCTGCCGTCTGCACCACATCTCGATACGCCAAAACACACGCATTTTTGACAAGCCTCTCTTTTTTCTTTTTTAATTTTTTTATCTGTATGTTGGTACCAAACTCGCTCAAATTTTTTTGCAGTAATCAACTGTGGTGTTTAGTAAGATTTATTGTCTATTGGACAAGAAAATGTGATATAAAAAAAAACAAATATATCCTTTTAAGGAAGGTATGTTAGTAGGTATTCCAATTACGTAAAAATAATTATCCTACAAAATACCACGTTGATTACCTCAGTATTTTAATGAAATTTGAGAGAGTTTTTCTTTCATAAAAGAAAAGTGCCAATTTGGTAGAATTAAAAATACTAAAATCTACTGTACTGATAATTTTTTTTGAACCAACATTGTGAAGAGATTTAAAATTTTATAAATTCAACAAATTGCGCGCTAAAAATGCTTAATATTTTCATTATCATAAACAATTCGTATTACTTCATTTTTGAAGTACATTTTATATTGTGTTCTGTTAGTTTTAAATCAAAGTACCTAATTAATGTTTCGGATCAAGATGTGGTGTAGATGTAAAGAGTACCTATTTATACAATAAAACATAATATGTCGAACGCCTTTGCTTCTCAGTCGTATTAAAAAAAAGATTTCCCGCCGTTTATCTGAAATAAAATGGCGGCGGATTCTCGCAAGCCACATCAAAATAACAATGTCATTCAGCCACCAGTATAAGGCGCTTGTTATCATGAATACATGCATTGCTTCATGTTTTTGCGTGTTCATGATTTTTTATTCAGATGTATGAAGCAACAACACCGATTTTGTATATATCTTACCCGGTGATGGAGTTGACGTGGTTGGTTTTGGCGGCTCGGTATGCGCTTTTCCAAACGATGAAATGCCAAAGGCGTCGATGGATACAGCCAGCCATCCAGCCAGGAATATCAATGCAATTGTTTTGCAAAACATTGTGATAATTACAAATTTATCACTGGTTTTAAATTATCTTTCCCTTGCTAAATTTAATAAAACTCCGATCAATGACTCACGTGACAATATCAACTAGAAATTATTTGAAATTCAATCGTTTAGTACGAATATATGTCAAATATAAACAAGTAAATACTTGTATTGTAATATTTTTGTGTATTTTGACCTCTCTGTATTTTTGACATTGTCGATGTGTCGTGTAGTGCGTTAAGGCGGTCAATAGGCCATTTTGATTTGTGTATGGTCGGAATGAAATGTGTAATACCTACCTTACAATTAAAAAAACAAAAGCCGGTATTAGTACACACGGCACAGTAAATAAAATTAAAAAATAGCAGATTTAAGGCCCTATATTTGTAAATAAATATAATACATGAACAAAAATGTACTACAGTATAATGTTATGAGAACTGGACTCTGTAAAGGCCATGAGAATACTCTGATTTCAGTAAAAAACCGTATTTTTTTTATCCTTAACCGTAAATATGGACACAATGAAGCATTTTTTTATAATAATCACCATTAATGTTTTTAGTGAAGATATCACAAGTAAAGCAATGAAAAATGCGTGCATGAATAGGAAATCTGTTTAAACTAATTTCGCCCCTAAAGGGTAATAGAGATCGCAAAATTTGTAACATATACCATATTTTAAGAGATAAGCATAACTGTTTCTCGTTAGAATGCTATAGCATACTCAAGGTCCCGATAAAGGGGGTCAAAGAGGAACCATTGGGTTTAGTTTATGAGTCTGCTCGCCCCCTCGGCTATTGATACATGATGGACTTTACCATGTAGAAAGAGCATAACAGGTTCTAATATTTTAGAGAATTAAATATAATGGAAGAATATTTTCATGTTTATGTACGAGCATGTCTTATTTTATATAAACGAAAACAATATTATTAGATTTTACTACTTTTTCGTGGCTGCATGAAAAGGAAATTTTGAATAGTATTTAACGTTGTTCTGTATAACGGGTTCGCACGATTAACGCCTTTTGATTATCTATATTTCGATCCAATTGTATAGCTCATGGTTTATTGATTATTAGTAAGTCGGCGTTATACATATAGTAAAAAGTAAAAAATCCGCGATGATAATAGTTTATATTCGGATGTAGTTAACTGGTGAAGAAATTGAAGTAATGACTGAGACTTCACGCAACGAAAATTTGGTTGCGTTATTCTGAAAATATATAAGAATGCGTGGCTGCAATCCTATAAATCTCCCATTTGCGACGACATGGCATCTTAAAACCTCCTTTTTACAGCAGATGATTTTAAAACTTTTAATCGATTATAACTTTTTAATAATGTAATATTGTTAGATCATGTTTTACCACAGAAATGGGAAAGTCTCCGACAGAGTTAACTGCTATTCATCGTTATAATTAGAACCGATAGATTAACTTAACTTTATCAGTAACAAACTAGTACTGTTCTACGGCTGAGCACAAGTCTCAGAAAGAGAATTACGTTCCTTCACCGTTAAAGTTATTGATGATTACCATCTAATAACAAAAACCAATATTTTTTTAATAATAAAAACCTAACCTAAACAATCTAAAGAGAGTCCATGCCCATGCGGTATGGTGCCAAGAACGCTAGAAATCCCATGTTGAATGGCCATCGCAATTGTCTGCGTGAGATATGAATCAGCTCTGTTATCACCGGCGGCGCCTATCAACTTTCAAACTTATTGTTTGAAAATACATATAAAAAATTGATATGTGGTCTGGGTTCGAACCGCAGACTTCTATGTAAGACGCTACAATTACCACTAGCCTATCACTGTTTCCATTCAACTATACGGATATCGTTAAATTTCGCTTTGACGAATTAATATGTTCAAACACATTTCCTATTACATAAAAGCGCTTGTAATGTAAGAAATAATTTTACTAATGTATTCTCAAGGTTCATAATAATAGAATGGGTTACGGTTGTAATATCATTTCGCTATATAGACGACAGACCAAACATACTTCTAATAATCGATCCAACTCTATCCCATTACACAACAAGTATTTATGAAGTTGAAATAGGAACTGACGAGAATTGACACCATGATTTTGATTATTTAGATTATTTAGGTTAGGCTTACATTATAATTAGTTTTAAGATTTTCATTATGGTATTTAGGTATATTAGTTAAATTACTAAACCTATTTTTTTTCTTTGTAAGGTGGTAGAATGTTTGCAGAGGTACCGCCGTCGTATCGATTTCTAGCGTGACGCGTACTTGCATTTCGGTAGAAGATATGGTTGCCGGGTCACTTATAAATATGACTACAACTTTAGTCCGCGGGAGTAGAAAGAAAATGTTATCTTTAGTGTTATCTTAGTAGACTTTAAGTGGAACTCTTGTTGTTTTTGCATTGGTTACAGATGTCCATGGGCAGCAACTACTTACCGTCAGTTGGGCTGCATGTTCCTTTACTACTTGTATTTTTTAATAAAACTAAACAGTAACTCCCTCTCATGGAAATCTGTAACCAACTCCTTATATATAAGAAGTCCCAGTTTAAATCGATCGCAAATGCGTTGCGTCTACGACTAAAATGGAACGTAAAAGTGACTAAGAATACGTTAAGACAAACACATGTTTGATTCGACTTCAGTTAGGACTGTTGTACATGGAGTTAGTTACAGATGTCGATACGCTGTAGTGACTGCTTAACATTAGTAGAACGGCATTTTTATCTTGAAATAGTGATGTAGCAAACGACAACCCGATATTAAGTGTTCGTTGCAGCCCATAAACGTCCAAATTCGACATCAAACACGATTGAAACTATTTCGGAGGCCGTACGTAGTGTTTACTACTTATGAGGAGTAGTATATCTACGCTTGCAAATGTAGCCGGCAACCGCACCCTTGCAATAGAAACACAAGTATTGTTTCATAGCAGATTATTAGTATTTTGGTACAACAACAATTGCTAATATTCGTTAACTACCTTCATTATACGAAAATTCTAACAAAATATAACTAAATAGAAATCTATTTTTATTTTTGATCATAATATACAAGACAAAGGGTTAAAGTTTTATAGGCCGCAAAGGGTTATTCTTTTTTATGTGAAATGAGCAGCAAACGATCATGTACTACTTGATGTTAATTAGTCGCATCACATATATATCCACGTACAAACACAACCGAAATTCTATGTGAGTTCGAACCCAAATACGTTGTACTCTTGAGGATTAAGATGTTCGCCTTGCCTCAAAGTGAAGCCGGCAACCGCTATTCTATTCTAGAAGCCTTTGGAAATATTAGGGGGAATTTCTAATCAATTAAATTAAGTTTTATTTATACTTCCCTTTATCGATAAAGTACGCGATAATCTAATACGCAATGTGACATAAAGGATTGCAGCCGACGGTTACAATTTAAAGTTAACAATACGATAAGTCTCTATATCTGCTCCTGTTTCTTCGCCTACTTCTGCAACCACTCAAGAGATATTCATATGAGACATGATATTCACTAATGAAAAGAGAGATAAACGAGAACGGTCTATGTAATTTGTAGATATTTTGTACATTACAAAAGGATTAAAAATGATACTGTTTTATCAAAAAGAGACTATTTTAGGTAAGAGATTGCGTAAAGTGGGACTAACTTAAAGAATTACGTAAAGTAAAAATTTTAAAATATGGAATTTAATTCAGAATTAAATGATGATTATTATTATTATTATTATTATTATTATTAAAGTGGGATTCATTTAAAGAGATTACGAAAAGTGGGACCAAAGGCGAGGATACGGGCGAGCGCTACAGCACATTGGGGTAGAGTTTTAACGCGGGTTTTAACCACTTTCCATTTCATTTATTTCATTAATCGTATTCCGAATTTGTCATGTAACGATTGACACGTGACATATGATTGAAAATGTTATAATAATGAATATATTTTTGCATTTTCAGCGCTTTTGAAAATCTTAAATAATATTATAGAATCTAAAAAATATATTTAAGAAAATATTATTAACGGAAGCGTTTATACTAATAAATCATTAATTCTTATTAAGTTTGCACATATCTTGCCTTAAAAGGTCATCACATGTCTTATAAAGTTTACAAATGGTCTTCTGTAGTGTAATACATTACAAGAATGAAAATCACATTATTTAGATGAATGTTACGCTAAAACGGCGTATAACAATGTGATAGATATGCGTCTTGTCGTCTCATAATTTTACTCTGAGGTAAAATCAACATAATATAAAGCGAGTAAAATTCCAATTATTATAAACGCTCCCTTTAAAGGGTTCTCAACTATATACAGTATGGATATAATTATCAGAAATATTTATATAAAAAAGCTTTGATATGGACCTATTTCACTCAAAAGTATTGTCGAAATCCCTCTGAATATGGTTGAAAAAATATTTTTTAAATTATACTTAAATATATTATGAAGGTAGATTCTACTAAATACTTTACTCTAAAACTAAAATATTTATCCGATTACTTTAACAGATTTTGTAGAATTATGACGTTCTGAAATATACCCGATAATTCTATAAATTTATAGATTTATAAAATAAAAATAAGGTAGTTTAGAAAAAAATGTTGTCATCGAATCGACTGACATCAACTGATCGCCTCACATTCCTATTTCGTTTTAGCTGAACTTCTTATAAAAGGAGACGGTAGCTCTAGCTCGTGAGGCATTAGCATTATATTCGGATGCAGCGGTACACGGACCGCTCTGTTTCAACACGACAACATTTCATTTCCTAGCACTTTCTATTGTCATTTAGCAATATAATTGCTGTTATGATTGTAACACTAGATTGCCGTAATAGTTTAATTGAATAAGTCGCTAACTATATATTTGCTTCAAACCCTGCAGTGTCGCTTCTGATTCCCGAAGCACCCCCTGTATTCCTATATGCTCTCTGTTCTCTATATTCTTATTCTAGCTTAAATTGTGTATACAAAACACCTGTACCGGTTTAGGCTTTATATTATTCTATATTATACAGTACATTATCACGTTCTATTATCTTAGAACTGAGCAATAACCAATTATATTTGGATTAGGTAGTGATGATTGAATTAAATTGACATAACATTTATTTGTTAACCGATTTCAATGAAAAAAACACTAAATGTTACTGAAACCATTGCAAATAATCCTAGAAACTGCATTCAAATCGGATAAGCCGTTTCTGAGATAATCGTTCACAAAAATACAGATATACAGACAAAATCAAAATACGTTGTTTTGATTCTCTTACGTATAAAAAGGCACCTCATTGTGATTTTTTATATATATGCCATGTACCCATAGCGATCAGTTAGTTTTATTATATTTATAGATACAACCATTTTAAGTAATGTTTTCAAATCACGTGTTGCTATAGAGTTTATAGCAGGCGTATTTATATTTCGCGGGCAATCACAGTTTTACTAGTCTCCTATATATAACTGTAAAAAGGTATCTTAAATTCTTTAATATAATTAGTACTTACGTAATTATTAAAATACCAACAATTTCTTCTGAGAATCTGAAGTAATTGTAACGAAATTTTTGACTAAATAATTGCTTACATAGGGCACATCTATATTTTGGTCTCAAAGTAAAGTTATTAGTAGAATATACCCTCCAATCGTTAATAGAGGACAAGAATTATACATGTCTAGATAGCCCGGCTAGAGAACGAATATGGATAGTAAAATGTCGTTATTTGCAAGTTAATGCGGGTGTCATTTTATCGTGATATCTAAACATGTATAATATCTTTGAAAAAAGCATATTAAAGGTGATTTATGATGATTATTTGTGATAGCAAGCAAATGCGCGTGCAAGTAATAAGTGATTTTAGTATTAAAATACTATAGAGGAATTGATATATACGAAATAAATGAAATTATCCGTTATTAACATTGTGGTTGCTATGAAAAAATAGTAATTATTATTAATTATATTTTATTATTAATTAATATTATTAGGCTGTTTATATCCAGCGAAGTGGGCTTTTGACAACTCTGGACAAAATAGTTATCAGTACAAGTTTTTCTAATATTGTACATATATCGAAACGCTACTAAAAAGACCCATTCTAATCGTGTGACTGCAAACGACATGACACTTTTTTAACACGCTTTTATTAGCTTGACTTGTATCCATGTAACGGAATCTGTGAGCATAATTTTCACCAATTTCTAGATGTCTGATTAATCTGAAACTTTGCACACGTATCAAGGATCGACGACAATGCAGTAATATGACAAAAATATGATAAATAAATAATAGAAAAAAAAACTAAAAAACATTGGATTGGATCTTTTATAAAAGCGTGTTTTTTAATTTTTTTAAATATTATTTATTATACCGTCATCTTCGTCAGTATCTTTTTTTTTAGGATTTTTTTTTTAATTTGCCCAACGAAAAGTTAGACGGGCCAACGGAAAGCAATCAATCGCCATCGCTTATGGACATTTACAGTCTATCTTTAATCGCCCATTATCTATAATTATAAATTCTTTCAATAGTTTACTAAACATTATTTTTACAAAAGGCATCATTGCCACTGGCACCAAAACATTCAGTATTGTTTAAGATATCAAAATTACATAAAAATATTTTAATAACTATTAATTTAATATTACGTATCTGCCGGGCGTATGGTAACGACAACTTTTCAAATCATCTGTCTATCTGTACATCATAATTTTGAAAATGACAGATAATTATATTAAAAATGTTGATTTTGACTTTTTATGTCATATTCATGTAATCTAATACGAAACGCTTTTCAAAAAATGTATACGTTCAACTACTTATCACAATCCATTGGCGACACTTAGTTTTTGATAATTTATTAACCCTTTTACTATGTATCGGGTATTCACGAATAACGAAAAATCGGCAACCAAAATTCAAAAATCGCTAATCGAGAGTACCTGGTACCTAGTAAAATGTATAAATTCCACGATAATATTAGTTTAAAATTTATTAACCTTACTTTTTTTGCTTTTATTTTTGTACACGGCGCTATCCAACTTTTTACATAATCTGTGGATACAGGTTTGTTTAATAAACAACCTTCACCAAATTACAATTAAGGCAAAAAGCAAATCAAATATTTTCACTGAAAAGTTTGAAATAACTTCATTGGCTATCCATTATTGTATTGCTTCACGAGTTCTTGGCTACCACGGTGATCCATTACCGATTGGACCTTTGTCGTTGTTGTCACAATGTTTTCTTATAACGTTGAAACCAGTGATTATTAATTATTTTTACCAGGCTACCACTGATTATAGATAAAAATATTGCGTATAGAAAATGGATTTCTTGTTTGTAAAAAATCCGTAAAATATTATAGTACACAATTTAACAAAAAAACAACACGCACTATAAATAATAATAATGAAAAAAGAAAAACAAACAAAGGTAAAGCAGAAACACAGCGGGTGCAAAGCGTGAGCGGTTTTTAAACAATTTTTTATCTGTTCCTTTTAGAGCTGTCAAAGTTGTTTGTTTTAAATCGTTTTTAAGTTTTGGTTTAATCACGACGGTGGCTGGTCTAGGACTGGGTTAGTTACGATTGTGGCGTGCTGACTCGGTTGTGGACTCCGCGGCACTAAGGAACTCGACGACGTCCAAGGCTGACACGTCTTGGTATACAGGGTGCTATGATTAATTTACAGTGAATAATAGTGTGTTCTATAGTTGTGTGCTACTCGCGTTTGCTTCTAAAGTACGTTTCTCTTTGATTATATACAATAGGCAAATGTGTTAAATATATACATATACTAATATAATAAAATTGTAACTAATCGCTTTCTGTATAAGAGAGAGATATGAGAAAAACTATTATTACGGGCCTTTTTAACGCAATAAAACTCAAAAACGTTGTTAGAATTTTTGTCTGAGAATTTGTATGAAGAGAATCTAGAATACACGCTACAAATATGCATATACAACAAAATAGCGTATTGCAGTGTAATATCGACTTCTACACGAATAATTCTGCAAATAAAATCTTATATAACATAGTGTTTGTACAAGTGTTAGAAACATGATAAAATACACTCTTATCAACATCATCCGTCCACTTTATTCCACCGCTGGACATAAGTCTCTCTCAAGGCGCGACACGGAACCCGGTCTTCGGCTCATCACATGCAGTTACTTCCCCAGAGCGTCACGCTATCTTGCAAGGGGCGTCCCACGCTACGTTTTCCTAAACAATGTCTATTACACGAGCCGTCGACTCTATTACACCCTTTCTATAAAATACCTAAATATAAATATCAAGTTTATAGTTACTTGTTTGATTTCTAAATATAAACCAAATGACGACATTGCTGATGACGTAAACAAATTGTGTTTATTATTGTAGCACCCTGTGCATTGCTATTAAATTGGGCGTCGCTTCTACACCTGTGGTGACCACACTGCATTTATATGTGATATTAATGCTTGATTTTTTTCTCCCGGTCTACCATAGCCAACAGGGCGCTCAAAGCCGATGTATTAATTTTACACTGTACCCTTGACGTTCATTAAGTGTATGTAAATACCTTACAATGAAATAAAATATTTGAATTTGAATTTACTTATATAAGCGCTATGGCAGATACTCTACATCTTACTACTGTGTTCAAGTATACCGATCATTGGGGAAGGCTTAGAGAATGTGGATATGAAGGGCTACCACGCTGCTCTGATGAAACGTCTTAGTGATAGTGGAAAATTAAATTCGTTTGTAAGAAATAAAATAATTCGACACAACACGAATATTCATTGTCTCTTTTATATCATGTTCACTCAATATATTAAACTAATCTAAACATAATATAGCATAACTTAAAACTAATTATCTAACTTCAGGCTGGTATATTAAATAAAACTTATTTTACCTTCCATCCATCAGCCTTTGGATGTCCACGGGCAGAATAAGGCCTCCTAGCTGGCGCCACTCCAACCGGTCCTGTGCCCTCTGAATTCAGCGGTTGCCCGCTATTTTCTTCAGGTCATCAGTCTACCTGGTCGGGGACCATAAATTATCATTTATTGTATCATATATATAAAATCAACTACATACATACAACACATAAAGATAAAATCTACATATGTATAGCTACAAGTGTTTTTGCACGCAATATCGTTCGCCACTTATATTTCATATCTAGATAGGTAGTAAAACTATAGTTCGACCGGGGAGGTACCACCGCCTTTCTCATAATACGCTCTAAAGCTACTCTTGTGTTTAAGTTACAAGGATGCGGTTGCCGGCTACTTAAAACGAGGTAAACATAATACTAAGGAGTAACAATGCATCCACTTACAACCTCAGTCACGACTTTTTTCCTGTTTAACGTTAGATGTAGATATCCAAGAGGCTTACGCCCCCGTTTGCTACTCTTGTTACATAAAGAGGCAAACATGAATGAGATACAACACAATATAATATATTAAATAACGCGTAACAGATACGCACGAGAGGTCGGAGCAGGGGGCTAAAAATTTTCCAATAAATATAATATTATCTCGAGAGCAATAACAAAGATAACGCGGGGGTCAGCCGGCCCTACTAACATAATCAATAGATATAGGAGATACGTACTCGTACGTACGTGTCTCGGGTTGTTTCCCCCGGCGTCACGTTACAGTGAAGAGACGCAAGCGAGAGAGAGTTACGTTTTTTTGCGTTTGTTAACACTTTCACGGCGCTCATATATTAAATTGGATCAGTATTGGCGGAGCTTATTTGACTCGACTGAAGAAACGCCTACAATTTACTGAAATATTGTATTTATTAGCATCTGTGTATCATTTACGAATACAGAGACGTAATGTCTGCCTCTAGTCTTGTAGCGCCGACATGTGTACGAGCCGCAAGCGCGTTGCGTAGCGCATTACACAGCAGATTTGTAGCCGCAGGGAAAGTGTTAACCAGAAAATTAAGGTAGCTTTCTAACAAAAGGTATCCCCATACTACAAAAGTAATTAAAATAGTAATAATCAAAACACATTTATTTTATTTGTATCGACGGAAATTAAAACATAAATTGATGGCGGATCATGGAATTAGTGGTTAATTACAATAATTAATTAATATTTAAACGGAAATCGTATTTAGGAAGCGTCGGCATTGCATACAGAATAAATATGTTTAACAAAAGTAATGTAATTAACAAAATAATTGTATGATTTACATGTAACGTGGGCTGTATAGTTATACATTTCCTAATTAAGATATTTTTTTATTATGTCGTCGATAAACAGTTGTAGGCGAATAAAAAATAGTAGTAAAAATAGTTTGATCGACGCCGCCGGTAACAAGAGGGCTGGTTCATATCTCGCGCAAAGAATTGCGATTGCTATTCAAAGCGGGAATGCAGCTAGTGTTCTTGGAACCATGCTGCAAGGGCACGGACTCCCTTTTGGATTATTAAGATTAGGCTTATATTAGTTTTAAGATTTTCATCGTTGTAGGCTATATGTAAATGTATATCTCGTATCCGCTACGGTTTCCGCTACCCCTCATCACCATCCTAACCCGTACACTTCCAATGGGTACGACAGGCGATATTTTCACAGCGAAACTGTTCTAGCGAAATTGGTTTTCTTCGTAAACTCTTTGAGAATTTTACGATGTTTTAAAGCGTCGGAGGGATTTCTATCCGTTATATTTTCTTTTATTTTATTTCACTTTGTTTCTGCTCTTGTTCTGGTGACTTTATGAAGCGTAGGCGAATGGAAAAGAAAGGAAAAATACCTAGAAGTTCCTGCCTTGAGTGAGGTTGTTTCCTTTTCACTGAATTGAAATATAAGTATCTATTTCTACTGCTATATATTTATAGATTTCTACATACCCGTTGTACTGAAGTTTATAAAATGATATATATTTTACTATTTAACTGATACTCACGATTAACTTTTTTTTTGATTGCCGTAATTTCGAACCAGTTCCATAGCTTAAGATCACGGCTAAACTACGGTGACGGAGGAAACTATTCAGAGATGCTAATAGTAGATTAATCTATCTATTCTACGTTTGGTATGTATTTATTTTTTGGGTTTCATTTTCCATACCACGAGCCATGCAACTGGTTCACAATATCGGCAATTACACATCGCTAATCGTGAGTACCCGGTACATTACTTAGGCAGTCGTCATTTTTTATATGTCCTCGGAACACACTTCGTTACGGTACTCCAATATGGGTTGGTTAACATAATGGCAGGATGTTGGTATGACGCCAGCAAGCGGCAACACGAACTCGATTGAACAGGTATGTTATGATAACAGTAACATGAATTCTAAATAAGGTTGTCTTTCGTTTACTTTTTGTAAATTAGCCCAATGAAAAGATAGCCGGGCCATCTGGTTAGAAGCGGTCACCTTCGTCCCCACGTTTGCAATACCAGAGGAGTCGCCAATATCGCCGAATTTGAAGGAGACCTCGCTTTGCAATTTTTCAAGAGACCCATGTTGCACGTATGTGGGAGAAAAGAACAAGCAAACCGTACCATAGAGAAGCATTACGAATCCAGTAGACGTGTATGGAACATCAACCGTCGGTGGTGGAGGTGGAATGGTGGTCGGGGTTGATATGTTTATATGCACGCAGTGGGAGTACATGACCATAAGTTTAACTGATATTAAATACCTACTACCACTCGTACTAGACATCCGTAACACAATATACTGTATGTACAAGATTTCTATGTGCAATAGTATGTGCAATATATCATGTATTTCTGTTCCAGAAAACCAAGTTGGATAACCATAACATGGCTTGTGATACCGATTAACTATAAACTTCAGCTCGAAGTCCGAGATTTGAAACCAGTGTCACATGATGTAATATTAAGTTATAACTAGTTTGATGATAAAGATTAAGTTATCGGCTTTCAGAAATTAATTATCACTTCCTTAAAGAATAAAATCGTGAGGAAATCTTCGTGTCCGTGATATTATCTAATATTATTACAATCTTTCAACCCACATGCTGAAAGGAGACCACTGCCTAACAGTGGTACAGTAATGGCTTAATGATGATGAAGCATACTAAGTACATTTTAAGGCGTACTTATACGTCACACACACTTATCTATCACAAAAAATACAAATCAGACCACGCATATATAAGGGTTCCGTAGTCCGAGTAAAGTAATCTAAAATATCGTATATTTATATCAAAAACCAAACATATGTTCAAATTAACTTTCATGGAAAGCATTTCTAATTTACTATCCATTCTATTCCTTAAAATTTGACCGAGGATTTTACCAACAATTGTATCACAGAGTACGACTTGAATAACAAAGTAATTTCGAAACATCAATATCATTTTTGAAATTTCCTTCACTGTTTATTCTCCAAAATTTTACGAGTTTATTTACATGTAAAAATAATTCTGTAAAGTATCTACCATAATAAAAAAAATTGTTGTCATTTCCATTTAACACTATTTTTGAGGATTTTTTTTACCTCAATTAGGATGAGGAATTGCGCTATTGTATACTTTAATTCCCTTGATTTTACTACGTCTTGTAAAACGATGTACAGGACATATCACTGATCTATTTATACCATATAAATTTAATCTATATAGTGCAAGTTAATCTCAGAATTAAATGGCGAAATACGGACTGACAGAAAAGTCTAAAATAACTTCAAGTCGAAGGATGTTTTAATTAATGGGATTCCTCAACTGGAGTTCAGCACTCAAAACAAGGGATCCCTTTCTAGGCATTTGGCTACGGAATCCTAGGTAACAATACAAAGATCAGCACAGTGCGTCTCAACTATTTGGACAAAAACACACGAGGGCCTCTCGCGGGCTCCGAGCACTTGGCAGGCCGGCCTTGTTAGTGGACTGACGAAAAAGTCAACAATCGGACTGAGCTTCCCGTTTTGCTAAATACGACACAAAAAAACCAATGCCATGTGATGAAGATAGGGACAATCATAGGAATATGGTGTATGATAAAGGATATATTCTCATTTGAGTAATATTATACCCAAAATACAACATTTTTAATGCATCCCAAGGAGACTCGTGTTATCAAGATGAATATAAGTAGAACATATGAAAATTGAGTTATTTGTTTAGTACTTACAAAGAGATAAAATATGTGACATGGATATAGCACACAAGTATGAAGTCATCCTGATGGCAATGGATGTTAAGTTTGTACTTCTCGCTTAATTTACGTATCACACCTTGTTAATCGTCGAATGGACTGTATTCTTACTTTTAAAAGGTGGTAGAGCCGTTAGAGCTCGCCCGGGGCGGCACCACCGCCACCCTGAGAACCCGCCGTAAAGAAACATGTTCTCCATGTCTTCATGTTTCGGTTTCATTATTGGAGGCGACCATCTTAGTCCTCAAGAGTAGGAACGCATTCGCGTCTATTCTTAAATAGAACTTCTGTTCTATTTAAAATTGGACGTGATTGTCCATGGGCTGCCGTGACTACTTTACCTCAGGTGGCCTGCATGCCCGTTTCTTACTCTTTCATAATAAAATAAAATGAAATATTCTCGTAAGCGACTTAAATTTCATAAAAATATATGCATATGTCAGGTCAAACTCATTACCCTTCTTTTAGACCTCGTCGCAATAAAAAAAACGAATTATTGTATCAAGGGGTTGAAAAGTAGTTAAAAAAAACTAATTACTCTTGCAAGTGGCAGGCAGCTGGGCGTCCCAAGTATTCCGCATGGGTTGGCGGTTAGCGCCGGGCTTTCCCTCAACCGCAGTTGTTTTTCGGCCAGAGATCACTCTGATAACTTACAGCGAAGCTATTTGTATCCGACATTAATTACTTTAGAAGGTTTCAGATTTGCGGAGCATCGTCAATTTTAATAATTAATTCATTTTCCAGTGGTCTGCGGAAGATACACTGTTATGATATTTAGACAAATATTAAAATTGAAACTCATCGCTGTTGTAACTTTACACGGAAAATTTATGAGGAAAGTATTAGGTAGTATTGAGGTTTTTTAACACAACAAATTGCTGGTTCTGAGATGAGTTCGCGGAAAGCTGACAACACACCTCGTTCAATAGCTATGCTCATTATCTGAAAGACGTTATTAATTACACTCTAGTCATCCATTCACTCTACTATTTGGACAAATTCTTTTAAAATAATCTCCCATAATATCTCTCTCTCTCATCATAGTTTACCGGCAAATGTAATTAAATGTACTTAAAACCTACGCATATACATAAAACAAAAATGTCATCCATTGATTTAAAATTAACTGCCATTTTCTAAGGTAAGGTAAGAACTTGTAACGTAAAACGTGGAGGTAGCATCGCCACACCCAGTTGTACCGTGAAGTAATACTTGCTTTTCAACGGAACGGAAAGATGCGGAAACTGTATTAGCCCTTAATACTTCAAGTTGAACTCCTGTTGTATATGAGTCAGTAACTGACGTTCAGACAGTGATCATTTCCCAGTAGGTAGACTGTATACTAACTCAAATTCCTTAGAAATCTTTGGTTAGCGCATGTAGGATAAGCTAAATTTGATTTTCTATACGGGAAATCCACAACTTAAACTTTAACGTGGCAGCTACCCAAATCTGTATTTCGCATCGGCAGAAATATCAAAACGATTTTATTCGCCGACCCAAATAACGGGTTCCGGGGCCAAAACTACGCAGGTCCGATGGACCGTTCTGATCGTTTATTGATTTATTTTAGACCGGCTAATGCGAATCCCCCACGGCTATTGATATTTCATGTTCCGTTTTTGTTGCAAACAAAGGATGGAACGAGCGGATGCAGAAATCCAATGGTTCCTCAAAAATTTACTTTCACGAACAAAGCCCTTTGTTTCTCAATTAATTGTGTTTTTAACAATAAAATTGTTCGCTAAGAGTTTGACGGCCATAACAAAGCCATAAAAACTCCACCGTTACACAAATCCCGATAATCGTTTGGCAACTGCTCCCAATCCAATTTAAAGGCTCGTTCTGAAATATTCCAACTTCAATTTAATACTACCGAGTGCTCGAAGTGCAGAACCGGCCAAGAAAAGTAATAATGCTCAAGAAGAAAAATATAACGATGCCAAGGAAACTATCCGCAAACATCCGACGTTTAATTGTGGGAGAGTGACTTAGGGTAAATCCACACCACCATGCTGTTACCACCCGTATATTTTATATACGGTTCCGTATAATCTTGTTACTACATCAAAGTAAGGCACATTTATTTTACTTTGAAAACAAGTAATGTCTAATAAAACTAGAAGTTTAAAAAAAAGGAAAAAACTTTATACAAAGTTACAACGAAACTTATTCCTTTGATGTGTTATTCCTAAAAACATTTAATGAGAAACGATAACAATTACTTGTTTTCACCGTTACCGATGTCTCCCTTGATGAATAACGGAAAAGTAAGGAACAAAAGTGAACGAAATAGTCCAAATTATCTTAGTATTAAAATCCAGCTACGTAATAGATGACTCGCAAGCACAGAGTCGGTGAATCTTAAGTCCCACAGCTTATCATAATACCGAAACTTTAATCAATCTGAGTGACTGTGGTGGACATACTAGTCTAAAACCCAGAGGCACGAGTTAATTTCCAAACAGAAATTTATTAGTTAAATTAAATTTTTGTACTGGGTCTTTGTACTTGTTTTTTATGTCCATGCTACCCACGAAAGTAAATGCTAAAATAGAACTGTGAGCGTAGGCTTAACACTTTGACTGCGACGCTCATATATTAGATCAGGTCAGCGTTGCGGAAGGCGGCACTAAATTGGAGCATATTTCAATACACTGAAGATGCGCCGACAATTCAGTGAAATATTGTATTTTTTAGCATCTGTATCATCTATGAATACAATGACGTAATTTCCGCCCCCAGTCTTGTAGCGCCACGTAATAAAGCTCTTGTGTCCGTCCGCATACAGATATGTACGTACAACAAGGGTGTGTACAAGCCGCAAGGAGTGTTAAAAACCGTCAGCGTTTCAACTTACAACGATAGTGCGGATAGTCCACAACAAGACGGAATCAACTCCACTAATAAATTAAGGACAGTTTGCCATTACAAAATGCCATTCCAAGAAGCCGCATTCTCGGAGCGCTAACCATTCTGACCTGTCGCAAAATGCTTCAAATGGCATGTAAACTTAAACTCACGTTAAACAGTTAACCGTGACACAATGGCGACGTAAAATATTTTGCCACTTCGTTAGCGCGTACGATGGTCGTTGAATGCGAAAATTATGAAGACAAGTATAATGAGACGCCAATATTATGGTTTTATATTCTCTGGGATCACGACATGGACACACGCGCAAGGTGCACGATCGACGTTACTTAATGACGTCTTTCTCGATGTCCTACTAATATACCATTGGTGTGCGCAGGGGGTGTGTCCTAGACAATGTCACCCTAACCACAACATTTTCCAACTCGTCTCATCATCAATAGACGAATCACTAGAATAATGTTTATCTTTTTTATACGAGAAGAGTCGCAAACCAGCATACAGTAGTCGCAGCCCATAGATGGATAGACATCCACGTACACCCATAAAAACGACTCAAATCCTATCTGAGCTCGAACGTACGTACATACGTTTCTACTCCTGAGGACTAAGATGGTTGTCACTCGTCAACCGCATCTCCCCAACCGAAACACAAGTAATGCCATACACGGTCGGATCATGAGGGCGATGGTGGTACCTCTACGGTCGAACTATAGTTCTCCCACCTTATCGTAGTATTAAAGGTGTAGATAGTTTTATATTCTTTGCAATAAAATAGACACACGATCAAGAGTTGCACGATCGATGTGAGCTAATGACGTCATTCCCGATGTCCTGCTAATAATTTGGTGTATGAGAGGGTGTGGCCCACACAAAGTAGCCCAAAACATATTTCTGCGTTAGTTTAACCGTTAATAGAAGAGTGAAAGAGTAACATACGAGGGTGCGTTTTTAAGTTCGCGGAATGAGGGACAAGGAGGGAACATAGAATGTCAAAATTATTTTTCTTTTTCTACAAATTCTCCTGCAAGATGAATACATTTTTCAGATCGGTGTATTAACTTATTTAAACCCTCATAAAAAAATGTTTTGTCC